>RJVU01019258.1:1000138-1041118 GCA_003731715.1 Anabarilius grahami
AGAGTGATCTTCTTTGCCCTTTTTCTCACTCTGGATAAGTACAGTTCTTGGAGAGTGGGGAGGGTTGTGCCAATGATTCGCTCAGCAGACCGGACTACCCTCTGTAGTCTTCTGAGGTCAGATTTGGTAGCTGAGCTGAACCAGACGGTAATCGAAGTGCAGAGGATGGATTCAATGATGGCAGAGTAGAACTGTTTCAGCAGCTCCTGTGGCAGGTTGAACTTCCTCAGCTGGCGAAGGAAGTACGATCATCTCCACTGTCTTGAGTGTGTTGCAAACTGCAGGGGGTCCAGTAAGGGTCCAGTGATGTCCTTCAGATAAGCCAGAACCAGTCTTTCAAATGACTTCATGGCCACAGACGTTAGAGCCACAGGTCTGTAGTCATTAAGACCAGTAATTTTGGGTTTCTTTGGGACGGGGATGATGGTGGAGCGTTTGAAGCATGAGGGGACTTCGCACAGCTCCAGTGACCTGTTGAAGATCTGTGTGAAGATGGGGGCCAGCTGGTCAGCGCAGGTTTTCAGACAGGCTG
Source organism: Anabarilius grahami (assembly GCA_003731715.1). Taxonomy (NCBI): domain Eukaryota; kingdom Metazoa; phylum Chordata; class Actinopteri; order Cypriniformes; family Xenocyprididae; genus Anabarilius; species Anabarilius grahami. The sequence continues at coordinate 1,000,671 of RJVU01019258.1, forward strand.
AGGTCTGTCTGAAAACAGCCAAGATGGAAAAAAACATGCCAAGATGGAAAAAAACATGCGTGAAAAAATTTAGGACACCCTGTGATTTAATTGCCTGTAGATCCACACACAGTAGCAGTAATTTAAAGTAATCATTTTCTTTTTCGAGACTTTATCAGTCTCTCACCTCATTCTGGAGGAATTTTGTCCCACTCTTCTTTACAACGTTGCTCCAGTTCATAAGGTTTGTGGGCATCTGATAATGCACAGCATTTCAGTCAGGGTGAGGTCTGAACTTTGACTAAGCCATTGCAACACCTTTGTTCTTTTCTTTTTCAGCCATTCTGTTGTAGATTTGCTGGTGTTCTTGGGATCATTGTCCACTTGCATGACCCAATTTTGGCCGTCGGATGGATGGCCTGATGTTTGACTCTATAGAATACTTTGGTATACAGATGAGTTCATGGTCGACTCAATGACTGCGAGGTGCCCAGGTCATGTGGATACAAAACAAGCCCAAAATAATCAGCCCTATACCCACATGCTTGACTTGGTATGAGGTGTTTGTGCTGTTATGCTCTTTTGGCACTGTGCATATATGACCAAACATCTCCATTTTGGACTCATCTGTCCAAAGGACATTGTTCTAGAAGTCTTATGGTTTGCTGCACCATGCTGTCATGTTTTTTTAGAGGCTTTCTCCTGGAAACCCTTCCAAACATGCCATACTTGACATGTCTTTTTCTAATTGTACCATCTTGAACTTTATCATTTAACATGTTAAATGAGGCCTGTAGAGTTTGAGATGTAGTTCTTGGGTTGTCTGCAATTTCTCTGAGCATTGCATGGGATACATGAATTTGCTGGGACGTCCACTCCTGGAAAGATTGGCGTCTATTTTTGAATGTCTTCCACTTGTGAATAATCTTCCTCACTGTAGAATAATGGACTTCAAATTGTTTGGAAATGGCTTTGTAATCATTCTCAGATTGATGGCAGCAACAATTGCTTCTCTAAGATCATTGCTGATGTCTTTCCTCCTTGGCATTGTGTTAACACACACCCGAAAGCTCCATGCTCAAACTGCCAGAACTTCAGCTTTTATAGAGGTGATCACACTTGCTGATGATCAGTAAATCAAAGGCATTTGATTAGCAGTGCCTGACTGTGTCACTCCCTCACACCACATGGACATTCAGTTTGTTTTTCATCAGTCACATGAGCTCCTTTGTTCTGTTTTCCCGCCACAATCTGTCACCATAGACACTACCCTAATCACCACAGCAGTTAATCATTTAAGTTATTCATCTGTGTATATAAGTTTAGTTCAGTTGTTGTGTCTTTGTCTGGTCTCATAACTATTATGGTTGTGTTGCTGCTTCTCTGTTGGATACCTGTTTGGATTATTAAAGTTAACCTGTTTATACTCATCTTTGTGTGTTATTGCACAACCAGCGCGTTACAGACTATTACTTACCCTCTTAATTCCTATGTTAACATTAAGGGTGTCTAAGTTTGTCACCCATGGCTTTTCCATTTTGGCTTTAGTTTTGCTAAACAAAAAATGACACGGTGTGATATGTCATGTGTTGTTGTTGTTCATCTGAGGTTTTATTTTCCAAATTTTAAAGTCCCCCTGTAGTCAATAATTGTATCCCTTACTCATTTTTGATCACCAAAATTACATATTTAAATGTTTTTTCCTGTGAAAAAAAAAATTCTTAATGCCTTAAAATAGCTTGAATGTAACTCTACACCCTTGCCTCATTTAATACATACAGACCTACAAATATGATAATTAGCCCCGCCTCCACTCACTCAGACGAGATCCACTAGGTAAACTTACTGAGGTAAACGCTGCACAATGGTATCGATTTTTACAACGTCGGACACATAACCGTAATTAATATGATCAGCGTTTTGCTTGACTACATTATCAAACATAATAACGTGTTGCTAATAATGTTACACAAACCATGTTTGCATTCACGAGTCAGACAGCTGCCTAACAATCAGTATCCTTAGAAACGCTTTGAACAACTCAGAACGTCAGTGGAAAAAGGCATATAGTTCATCATAACATCGTAATATGCATCATATACCCACCATATTGCTAAATATATACCAGATTTTTTTTATACCAGAAAAATATATCGGGATAGCCTAATCTTCTTTTGAGACTCCCTTGCTGTTAATGATATGCTAAAGCCAGCCAGCACGTTGATGTGATTGGTTACAAGGTAGTTTGTGACGTCAGAAACACCAGCGATTTTAAACCGCGGGTTTGAGACTGTCTTTAGATCGCTGCAGTTTTAAAGAGAAAATACTCAGCAGTGGTGTTGACTTATGAATTTGCACATGGTTTGTCTTAAAGCATGGTAAAAACACCAGATAGACATATGAACAATATTAAAAATTTGATTTTCACCACAGGGGGACTTTTAAGACCTGCCAAGGACCAGATGATTTTTTTTTATTTGCCCTGATACAGAAAACCATGGAATTCAATAGGGTGTCCTAACTTTTTTACAAGTCTGTATATGTGTGTGTGTGTATATATATATATATATACTGTATATACACCATTATAGTAATGAACGCACCTTTCACACGCGCTTGATTGATAAACTCTGCGCTCCTATTTCAGTGCTGTTAAGTTGAGGATATTTTTTATTTTCAGCAAACAGTTTGCTTCAAACATTCAGATTAACAGCATTAAAGTGGGCAAATGTTGTCATTCAAATGAACTGTGTATATGCATTTTAAACACAATATGTTCTTTGTCTATGCAATAAATGCATGTTTTGAATGAGCGCGGTTTATAGCGTATTTAATTCAACTGCTCAGGAACATGATGAACGCCATCCAACACTTTAGTGTTTATTTGGGAATTGGGATCCTTTATTATTTTGGATTTCTTCACCACTACTAACCAGATTGTTGACGCATTAGTGATACTGAAAGCTGATTGGCCTTAATGGTTATAGCTACAGTGCTGGTCAGAATTATTTGCCCCCCTTGGTAAATATTATCAAAGATGGCTGTAAAAAATAAATCTGCATTGTTTATCCTTTTGATATTTTATTAAAAAAATTAGCAAAAATCTAACCTTTCATTGAAGTAAAAGGGGAAAATCACATTATGAAATAAAGTTTTAAAACTTGCCCCCTTTTATTAAATACTTTTTGCAACCTCCTTTTGCCAAGATAACAGCTCTGAGTTTTCTCCTAAAATGCCTGATGAGTTTGGAGAACACCTGACAAGAGATCAGAGACCATTCCTTCATGCAGAATCTCTCCAGATCCTTCAGATTCCCAGCTCCATGCTGGTGCTTCTTCTCTTCAGTTCACTCCACTCTTTTTCTATAGGGTTCAGGTCAGGGGACTGGGATGGCCATGGCAGAAGCTTCATTTTGTGCTCAGTGACACATTTTTGTGTTGGTTTTGATGTTTGTTTTGGATCATTGTCCTGATAGAAGATCCAACCACGGCCCGTTATTGGATTTCAAGCAGAAGCGGTCAGGTTTTGATTTTTTTATGTGTTGGTATTTGATAGAATCCATGATGCCATGTATCTGAACAAGATGTCCAGGACCTCCAGCAGAAAAATAGGCCCACAACATAAAAGATCCAGCAGAGTATTTTACACTTGGACTACTTTTTATCCCTGTGTGCACCAAACCGATCTTAAGTGTTTGCTGCCAAAAAGCTCTCTTTTTTTTGTTTCCTCTGACTGTAGAACCCGTCCCGTTTGAAGTTCCAGTATGGATACTGCCACCTTGCTCCGACGAAAGTGACTTGAACTCGTCGTAAACATCAATTCCCAACTCGTAAATACGAACTTCCCAGGAGGACTTGAACGCAGCAGTCAATGGTGTTTGGGCTTGCAGAGCCACAGAGCGCCCCCTGCATGAACGTCCAGCATCGCAGCATAATGCTGCATTAACGGCTGCACAGATTTCAGTTCAGTTGCCAGTGAAAACGACAGGTGCAGGTGCTTTGAGCTGTTCTTTAATGCGCAAAACGGCGATTCTTACATCGTAAACAGATACTTTGAATTTCGAATGTGATGTGAGATATACGTGCAATCGTTTCCATCGTGGGGAAGGAGCTTTTACAGCGCAATTATGTTTCATTCGGCGCATCTTGTCCAGCGAGCGCTCATCTGTTCTGTTCTTCTCTGTATGACGAGGACGGTCATGATGACGCGGTCCTCTTCAACATCTGACCTCAAATCCAAAATATCCGGCGTGGAAGAACTGCTGGAGGAGTTCCGTAAGCAGTTACAGCAGGATGAGACGGACTCGAGAGAGGATGAGGAGGATGGAGACCGCTGTGTCAGTGGCTTTAAGGCGGTGGAGGAGCGCATCATCCGCGCCAGCGCCTCCATCGAGCAGGGCGCCGCGTTCCTCTCCGCCCCGCAGAGGGTGTTTAGCTGGAGGGACTGCGTGCACGCCTGCTGTTCTCACCCGCACTGCACATCTGCCATCATCCAGGAGGACCTCAAGCAGTCGGACGACAGTTTACGCTGTTATTTGTTCAACTGCACATACAGAGGCAGGAATGTGTGCTCGTTTTCCTTTCAGCCGGGATTCAGCACCTACAGTCGGGCAGACAACAGCACTAGAGCCCATGAGTCCTCCCGGGGCTCCGCTGCCACTGGCCGTCCCAACACTTCAGCCAGGAGACCTGCATTTGGGATAGACGAGGAGGAGTCCGTAATGCAGGGTGGGTTTCTCCGATTGTATGGGCCGCAGGATCGGGCCAAAATGACCACGAGAAACAATAACGATTTATTAGCTTATTTGGGGTCCCGAATGGACTATATGCACGGAGCGTTCTTTAGAACTTCCGCATTCATTTAAGCCAGCTCGAAAACTTCCGGTGAGATGTCATTTGCTGGTGTGTTGAGCATTAGTAGTGTAATAGTTTATAATAAGAATATAGTCACTTAAATTGTCAGGCATAGCATTAATTTAGTTATTCAAACATAAGACAGCATAAAAAATAAATAAATAAGGACGTACCTCATTGTTCCCCCTCGGCTAAATTCAATTCGAACATCAGTTTTCCCACTTTTATGTGAAAAAAGCTTCAAAAATAAAATATTTTTTGTGCTCTTTGATATTGCGCTGCACTGACTGACAGCTGCTGTGATTACAAAGGGAAAGCGCGGTGCTCGCTTTCTGTGTAATTCACAATAAAAGTTATTGTTTTTCTTAAGATTTTGTGAGTACTTCACATTGACAAAATGTATTTTTAAACCTAGTTATTTTATAATGTTTAATATTTAGTCAAAAACGAAGTGAAAACCGATTAGAGGAAATGGCTGATATATGCGCAAATAAATGCTAGTTTGCCGCCACCTGCTGGTTAAAGTGGTAATTATTGTATTTTTTGTTTTTAAATAAGTGTTTCTATCAAATGTTGAGTTTCCTACATTTTTAAACGTTCAGTTTTACAATGGGGACAATCTCAGAAGGATAAACAAATAATGTTTGCGGTCATCACATTAAAAATAACATTTGAAGTGCTGGGGGAAAAAATGCGTGTGCGTGTCTAATTACAGACACTGTGTTTTTAAACGGTCCTAATAGCTTCGTCTTTATTGCAATCAATAAAACTGATTTATTGGCAAATGTGATAACTGCATTAAAATATGAATACAACATTAAAAAGTCCACCATTGATGGTTTTATGTCGATGTACAGCGACTACAGAATGAACAGCTAACAGTTCACCGGAAATGCCCGAGCTGCAACGACAACCAGGAAGTAACCGCGTGCATATAGTCCAATGGACAGATTCTTTTATAGAATGTACACTACTTTCCAAAAGTTAAATTGGGACCATGTAATATTTTTTTTATTAGCCTATAATTAAAAGAATCTAATACTTTTATTCAGAAAGGATGGTTAAATTGATCAAAAGTGACAGTAAAGACTTTTATAGCCTATTGTTACAGAAATTCTATTTTGAATAAGAGCTGTTCTTCTGAATCTGAACTTGATAGCACACGTACGTCTGCAAGATGTCTGTTAAAGATCACTTCATCTGGAAAGCATCTGCTGTTTACAAACATCTGATAGACATCTTTAAGATGTCAGTTTTACATACATTCTAAATCATAAACATCTTAAAGACATCTTCTAAACGTCTATTTGACATCTGACAGGAAACTTCCTATAGACGTATTGCAGATGAGCAAACACTCTAAAAAATACGTCTTCCAGACGTAAACACACACATCAGAATCGGAATGATCAGAAAGAGCTTTATTGCCAGGTATGTTGTTTACACATACTAGGAATTTGTTTTAGTGACAGAAGCTCCACAGTGCAACAGCGACAAGACACGACACATAATAAAAAGAATAAAATAATAATATACAAATTTACAAGATAGACAAAGTGCAAAAAAAAAAAAAAAGCAAAAAACAATATATAATATAGACAATTATATGTACAGTTATGTGTGCAAATTTGAAATATAAGTTAGTGTTTTAAGTAAATAATGTGTAATAGTGTTGTGTGTTCCATGTCAAGTGTTCATGAGATGGATTGCCTGAGGGAAGAAACTGTTCCTGTGTCTGGTCGTTCTGGTGCTCAGGGCTCTGTAGCGTCGACCAGATGGCAACAGTTCAAAGAGGGAGTGTGCTGGATGTGAGGGGTCCAGAGTGATCTTCTTTGCCCTTTTTCTCACTCTGGATAAGTACAGTTCTTGGAGAGTGGGGAGGGTTGTGCCAATGATTCGCTCAGCAGACCGGACTACCCTCTGTAGTCTTCTGAGGTCAGATTTGGTAGCTGAGCTGAACCAGACGGTAATTGAAGTGCAGAGGATGGATTCAATGATGGCAGAGTAGAACTGTTTCAGCAGCTCCTGTGGCAGGTTGAACTTCCTCAGCTGGCGAAGGAAGTACAACCTCTGCTGGGCCTTTTTCACAGTGGAGTCAATGTGAATGTCCCACTTCAGGTCCTGTGAGATGGTGGTGCCCAGGAACCTGAATGACTCCACTGCAGTCACAGTGCTGTTCATGATGGTGAGTGGGGGGAGAGCAGGGGGGTTTCTCCTGAAGTCCACGATCATCTCCACTGTCTTGAGCGTGTTGAGCTCCAGGTTGTTAAGACTGCACCAGACAGCCAGCTGTTCAACCTCCAGTCTGTAAGCAGACTCGTCTCCGTCCCGGATGAGGCCGATGACTGTGGTGTCGTCCGCAAACTTCAGGAGCTTGACAGAGGGGTCTTTAGAGGTGCAGTCGTTGGTGTAGAGGGAGAAGAGCAGTGGGGAGAGGACACAGCCCTGAGGGGCGCCGGTGCTGATGGTGCGGGTGCGTCAAATAGACGTCTCCGAGATGTACGTGTGCTATCAGGGTTCTATTCAACAAAAGGCGTCGTGGGGATGTGTGTACATGACGTCACCGTCTTCACAAATTCGTGTTTTTGTAGTTTTCACGGAGACGATAATGATAACAGTGTCGTTTTCAAAAACTTGTACACTGTAAAAAAAATCCCAGTAAAATTTACGGTAAAAAACCGGCAGCTGTGGTTGCCAGAACTTTACCGTAAAAAATACAGTAGCAACGTAAAAAGAATCTGTTAAATTTACGGTAAAATAACGTATTTCATTAACTGATATAATGTTAATTTACCAACCTAATGAAGTACTAATATCTGTTTTGTACCTTTATAATACACTGACAGTCACCAAACACAGTGGTGATGAGAGTCACATGATGAATCAAAGTTCTTCATAAGCAGATTTTCCACAAGCTGAGAAGGACAACACTAACATATAGAAGGTGCACACAGTGTCATTCACACACACACTAAACACCATCATGGTAACATGCATGAAATTTTAAAAATGCAATAAACATAAATTTTACAACATTAGATGTAACATAAAACCCTAATGTACATAACTGATTAGAAAAAAATGAGAAAAACTAAGAAGAAACAGAGTTATTTCAACGAAAATATATCAAATGTGAAGTGTCACGCAGGGAATTGTGGGAATGTCAATTTACGGTTTTTCACTGTAAATTTTACAATGAATTGTTATTTTTCACTTCCAAAAACTGTGAATTTAACGGTATTTTACCGTAAAATTACCTTAAATGTACCGTTAGATCTATTACAGTTATTCACCGTATATAGTACAGAAACTTTCTGTAAACCAATTAAGTTTTTCACCGCAGCATTTTTACAGTCTTTTACTGTTAAAACCACTGTCATTTTTTACAGTGTACTTTGAATCCCGTTTTTAAAAGTTTTCTTCTTCAAGCTGCTTGTCGAAAGTAGTTTTTAGTTGAAAGTGGTGTTGTGTAAACAGCCCTGAGTTTACAAGCAGAGAAGAATTCAAAATTCACTGTTTAAATCTTTGACTACTGCCGTACCATAACTGTTGCGCTTCGCAGTAATTTGAATGCATTTTAAAGATGTAGCGTACACTTTTATGACTGAAATGCTGGTAAGTATTTACAAGAACAATATTTTTTTCCAGCTCAAAGGAGAAAGAAAAGAAAAGCATGTGAACATTTGAAATGGTCTGTTGTTATGGCAGCAATTAGGCCTATACATTAAAATATAAACCAAGCAGCTTTATGTTTACCTCATGTAGACATATGAATGCATGAGTATTATCACTGAGGTGCCATGCAAGTTTATTTTTACGGTCCACATGAGAAACAATTACCGTGTGAATAGGGCTAAAGAATCCTGAAAAAACTAAACACAATTTCCACAAAAATAAGCAGGCAGCAGCACAACTGTTATAATAATAATAAAGTTTCTTGAGCAGCAAATAAGCAAATTAGAATGATTTCTGAAAGATCATGTGATACTGAAGACTGAAAATTCAGCTTTACCTTCACAGGAATAAATTACATTAAACATATATTAAAATAGAAAAGAGTTATTTTAAATTTTAACAATATTTTCAGAGTATTTCACTTTTACTGTATTTTTTGATCAAATGCAGCGTTCGTGAGAAAAATCGTAACTTTTGAATTGTAGTGCACATTTAACATTTAAATTTAAATGACTTCAGCTTATATTGCAGGCTATCGACTGGCCACCTATATCAAATAGAGAGCTTGACCAGTAAATATTATAACTGTTATTCACAACATTTACTTATTTTTCAAATAATCTAACAATGTGTTTTTTTTGGCATTTCACTGAAGGATATGTTTTTGTAACTTAGGTTACAAATACCATGAAAAGGTGAAATAATAAAATATTTAAGAGCAATAAACTCTGAGCACCACACGGTCTTCAGGGCACTTTATGATGATGTGTCAGACTGTCGAATGACTATCAGTTTTTTTATATGATTTCAGAATGGCTTCTTGTTCCTGTTATACTGAATGACCTCCAACAAACTGGATATTCGGGACAAAAGTCCCCTGGTTATTTCAATACTTTAAAAAAAACTAAAAACAATAAAACATAGTCCTTTTAATATAACACAGCCAACACTTATTTGAAAATATCAAGAAAACAAATATATTTTTTAACTTGGTATTTTATATATTTATTTAAAGATTTAATGGTAAAATCAAAGTCCGGACCATTACACTGAATCACAATTTTATACTTTGACACATTATTTCACCCATATTTTGGAAAATGAAAGTAGACACTTTACTTGAATTTAATGTTTTTTATGTATATAAAATCACTTTTGTAAATTTAATTTGATGTGGACACCAAAATGGTGATGTCTCGTCTTTGACCCTAGAACAAAAAGGCTGTAGTTTTTTAAACAATGTTGGCAGTTTGTGTTGTCACAAAAATCTTTTGAAGTTGACTTTTTTTTTTTGGGTGGGTTTGGGTTTCACAGGTTTGGATGAGCCGCCCCGTAGTGATGCGGGTCAGGACTTGGTGGTTCAGCTCCCAACGGACTGGGCGGTGCTAGACGGCAGAGACAGCACTGATGATCATGACATCATACATTATGACTGGGCTCTTGTGAAAGGAGTTCCCTCCATTAAAATGAAGGTAAACCTGTCATTGTCAGTCATCTCTAATAGTTTAACTCTCAACATTACTCAGTGTGAACATCCTGACCAGTCGGACATAGAAACATTGGCTCAACCAATGTGGGGGAGCGTTTAAGAAAACTGTCACTGTTCTATTGGTTTTTGTACTGATGTTATTAGGTAATATATGAGCTTCAACGACGGCACTCTTTTTTGTAGTCACCGTTGAACTCAGATCAACTTTTTTGCTTGTCTCTTAAAACTGCCAAATCTGACTTCCAGTTTCTTTATCGCTGCATATTGCTTCATGTGGCAAAACTTAAACACTTATATTAACACAGCTGTCTATCTATATTGCAAATGTTTGAGTTGACTTGAAAACCATTGCTTACTATCCAATCGAGCTGTTACATTTATTTGTTTTATGTTTGTGTCAGTTACATTGTAATGCACTTACACAGAGACTGCAAAATGTAGACCTGAGTAACATCATGACCTAAATATCCATACCATATGTAGAATTCTTCTCCAGTTTTGTTCAGTCTAGTGAAAAATATCTGTGATCCATCTTCTGTGAGATACAAGTCAAATGTGGCCTTTACTGGTCTTGTTGTCTGATTTCTGCAGGTGACTCATCCAGGCCTGCTGAAACTCAGTGGTCTCAGAGAAGGAATTTACACCTTTGAGTTAACCGTCACCGACACAGCGGGACAGAAGAGCTCTGACAACGTGTCTGTTAGTGTGCTCGCCCCTGCACCAAACGCTGAAGGTCAGATATTATTTGTTTATATCTTCCTTCAAAATTACTTTTGTAATTTTATATGCGAGTATGTGCGAGCATGCGTACAGTAGGTAATAAACCAAAATGCCAATTACCTCCACGTGTACCGCGAGGTTGCTGCGTTAAAAACAACCCAGTCACATGTGACACTCGTTTGAATACTTTTTGTGGCAAAAACAAAAATATTGACTTTATTCCACAATTTCTTCTCTTCCCTGTCATTGTCCAATGCTGTTTACATTGTAAACACAGTGCAGCGCTTCCGGGTTCTACGTCAGAACGCCAGCTCAGTATTGGCAGACGCTGTTCACATGAGCACTACAACGCATGCATGTGCTGCTGACGCAGGGGCCGGCCAATAATAAGCTAGCATTCTGACGTAGAACCTGGAAGCACTGCATTGTGTCAACAACATAAATGGCATAGGAGAATGACAGGGAAGAGAAGAAATTGTTGAATAAGATCGCAGTTAGTGCTGCGAATCCACTTCAAAAGGATGAATACTCACACTGGAATTGATAAGGTAAAACTGACAGCACTGTTACTGTTCGTATCACTGTGTATCAAGTGCTACGGAAGCCTCTGGAGCTGAAATTACAGACTGGGCCGTCTGACCAATAAGAGCAGAGTCGGCTCTCAGAAAGGAGAGGATTCTTTGAGAAAGGAGGTGATGTGCAGTGTATAGTGTGAGAAAATTAAAGTGTTTTTTGACCTGTGATGCATGTAAATCTATTGTAGGAGACACTAAATCAAAATTAGGAACCTAGCATAATAGAGGCAATTTAATGATTATTTGGTGTCAAGCATAGTTAGGCTGGTTGAGGGTCATGCCGATTTATCATCGATCAGACACGTTTAAAGAGCTGTACATATAGGAGCATAATTGAACAGAAAAGGAACACAGGACCAAAGAGGTTTATTTTTAACATGACATTAAACACAATATTCAAGGCTCAAGATGTTCAAAAACTGAGAGATTCGGCACAATGTTGGTATGCATGTGTACATAGACTGGAGAAAACTGGAGTGATACAAGACTAGGGATCTATTCACCATCAGTGCAGCAGATGATGGAATCAACCACAAACCTAGCGGTACCATCGAATGTAGTTGTTTATGAGAGGATGGCACAAAAAATGAAAGAGCGCTTTGTTCAGCTTATATGCTTTTTGATTTTTGGTTGCACCTCCTCTTCTGTTGGTAGAGCATCTCTTTTTAACATTTGTTACATAACCGGTGAAATTCAGCCATATATGTTTGAGACGGAGTCTGATCCCAAATCAGAAGAAGACAAACCTACACTTCAAATATCAAGTAGACTCCAGTTTGCAACAGCGTGGTAATTAATAATCTTTATTTATATTTATTCCTAATATATTTGTGAGGTAGTTAATGCATTATATTAATGTTTAAACGAAGATGCTACAGAAAGGTTTTTATCTCGAAACATTTGCCAACTGTAAAACATTTATGCATATTATTATGCTTTAGAAGTCTTAGTTGTGGCAAATAAAGTTTAAGTACTTGAAGTTACCACAGTTGTATTTGACAGGATAACTTAGGGTGTTTTGTGTAAATATGAATGAACGTACCATCGTTTGTTTCTTATACTCATAATTCATAATTTTCTGTAAAGTGAAAGTAAAATGATTACATATCAAATGATCTGGAACAGACAAAGCAATAGTGACACATTGTAAAAACTCTGTTACTCAAACTTGTGCGTTGCGACGTTATTGTCGTATCCAATGCAGTTGGCTCTTTTATCTTTTGTCTCTCTGAAAAGCCTGTGCTGAATGGTGCCTTGTTTAAAAATGAATCTGCAGTCAAATGAAACAAACAAACAAACAAACAAACAAACAAACAGTGTCTTACTGACGCAATCTGTAACTTTGTTAAAAATAAAGTTCATCCACGCTTTCTTAATGCTAATATCAGAAGGATGGCAATGCAATGACTGTTTTTACACAACTTAAACATCATGAAATCCTCAGAGGCGTCACTATGGTTTTGTTGCTGGAGTAATCCTTTGTGCAGATCGGTGGGTGGGGCTAAAGAGGCAATGATATAGAAGTAGGCGTTGATTTTCTTTTGCAGAGGCTGTCTTTCAACGCTCTATGATGTTATGCTGAGACAAAATCCGAAGAGAGTCGTTTGGGAGCCTGGTTTCAATAAAAGCTGTTTTTTGACTAATGAGGAAGTTTTGAGATCGGAAATTTTATAGGATACTTTTATAGTACAATGACCTCTTATATGTCAAAAAATCAAGAAAAAAAATTTAAAAATTAAAAATTCATGACCCCTTTAAGATAATAGTGATGTGCAAGTAAACATGGATCATAAGGTGTGTCTGAGGAGTAATATTGATTCTTTAGGGATGTTTAATGAGCAGTCTGACAGCTGTTGGAAGTAAAATGTTCTTTAATCTGGATGATTTAGCTGTCAGTGATCTCTCCCTAAGGGGAGCAGCTGAAACCAGTTTTATGCTGCGTTAGATTAATCCTTGGTCCTTTTTTAGCATGTGGTGATTTTCTGTAAAGCCACTCTGAAACAACGTGTATTGTGAAAATGCTATACAAATAAAATTGACTTGATGTGATGAACAGAGATTTTGGGAAGTTGCATCTCTAAATTCACCCTCTTAAAAATACAGTACAACCACAAGAAATAAAAACACTAGTAGGAGGGAAATAATCTAGGTAATCTCATTAGTTGTCCATCCTGACCCGATTTTCTATGTAGAATTCTATAAATCATTATTATTATTATTATATGTAAAACTAAATATTTGTTTAATCCTAATATATTACATTATACACTGTTTTTTTTACTGCAGTACTTTATTTAATGTCATGTTTTTGTTGTCTTGGTTTCTTAATGTATTGCTAGTTGTATTTTCTGACATTCTGTCTATTATGTGCAGATCACTTCCTAACTCTTGTAATTGCCCTGTGAGGATTTATTAACTGTAAACTTTAATCAATCTGTATGGACGTGACACAGATGTGTGTTTCTCTAAAGTGTGTACAGGTCACTGTTCTCGGTATCAGTTCATGTGTGATGATGGCTGCTGTATAGACATTGGTTATGCCTGCGATGGAAAGCAACACTGCCCTGACAGATCAGATGAAGATTTCTGCCAAAATTGTAAGCTTAGACCACCAAGCCATTCTCCAACCTTCTTCTCAGAAGCCTTTTCAGTACCTTAATTATTTTAAGATATATAAAAAGTGTTTGGTCTGTTTTATAGTTGATACTGGTCCTAAGTCCTACCAATCCTCTAAACATGGGACAGATATACAAACTGAAGCAGCAGCCCAGACGCCCTCAGAAATACAGCTCACTGACATCCCTAAACCTGAACAACATCAACATTATGGCTTCGACAACCGAGGTAATGCATAAGTGACATCATTCAAAGACATAAACACACACACTAATTTAAAGGAATAGTTCATCAGAAGTTCAAGTGACCCAATTCCATTTTTCTGGATCTGACCCACAAACGTGAAAGGAGGAAAAAAGCACATGGATTCTGATATTCTCAGATTGGTTTCAGGTCTCATTCATATGTGGAAATAAATATGTGTCTGCTACGTAAGCGGACAGATTGGATATTCGCCTGTCAATGCAAGTTGAAAAAGCGACAGTGGCAAAAGATGCCAACTCAGGTGGACACCAATCGTAATCACACGACTCTTTACAATACCATGGCTGCAACAAGGGCTATCTTCTTTTTTTCTCTGCCTTAAAGGGTTAGTTCAGCCAAAAATGAAAATTCTGTCATTAATTACTCACCCTCATGTCGTTCCAGACCCGTAAGACCTTCCTTCATCTTCGGAATACTGAGGAATTACGATTTTTTCATAAAATCCGATGGCTCAGTGAGGCCTGCATTGCCAGCAAGACAATTAACACTTTCAGTGCCCAGAAAGCTACTAAAGATGTATTTAAAACAGTTCATGTGACTACAGTGGTTCATCCTTAATGTTATGAAGCGACAAGAATACTTTTTGTGCACCAAAAAATCAAAATAAAGACTTTATTAAACAGTATCTAGTGATGGGTGATTTCAAAATACTGCTTTATGAAGCTTCGAAGCTTTACGAATCTTTTGTTTCGAATCAGTGGTTCGGAGCGCGTATCAAACTGCCAAAGTCACGTGATTTCAGTAAACAAGGCTTTGTTACATTACATTTACATTTACATTTAGTCATTTAGCAGACGCTTTTATCCAAAGCGACTTACAAATGAGAATAGTAGAATCAAGTCAAGTCAACATGAGAACGACAGTATGTAAGTGCTGTGTGAAGTCACAGTTATGTCAGTAAAGTGCTCGTAGTAAGGAATTTTTTTTTTTTTTTTTTTTTTTTTTTTTATTTATAAACACACATAGATGGAAGAAGAATAGAAATCAAAGTGCTACTATTCCTGGGTCAAGTGCTGACGAAAAAGATATGTCTTTAGCATTTTTTTGAAAATGGCTAGAGACTCAGCTGCTCGGATAGAACGTGGCAGGTCATTCCACCAGCCAGGAACAGACCCGGAGAAGGTTCGTGAGAGCGATTTTGTGCCCCTTTGTGATGGCACCACAAGGCGCCGTTCACTTGCAGAACGCAAGTTTCTGGAGGGCACGTAAGTCTGAAGTAGTGAGTTAAGGTATAGCGGAGCAGAGCCAGCGGTCGTTCTGTAGGCAAACATAAGAGCCTTGAATTGGATGCGAGCAGCTACTGGCAGCCAATGCAGACTGATGAAGAGAGGAGTGACGTGCGCTCTCTTCGGTTCGTTGAAGACCAGTCTTGCTGCAGCAGCATTTTGGATCAGTTGTAGAGGCTTGACAGTGCATGCAGGAAGGCCAGCCAAGAGAGCATTACAGTAGTCCAGTCTGGATAGAACAAGAGCTTGGACAAGAATTTGTGTGGAATGCTCCGATAGGAAGGGTCTAATCTTCCTGATGTTGTACAAGGCAAATCTGCAGGACCGGGCTGTTGTTGCAACGTGATCTGTGAAGCTTAAACAATCATCCATCACCACTCCAAGGTTCCTGGCTGTCCTGGAAGGAGTAATGGTTGACGACCCAAGTTGAATTGAAAGGTTATGATGAAGTGTTGGGTTGGCACCGACCACAAGCAGTTCCGTTTTTGCAAGGTTGAGTTGAAGGTGGTGGTCCTTCATCCAGGCAGAAATGGCTGTCAGGCAGGCTGCGATGCGACCAGCAACCGTCGGATCATCTGGTTGGAATGAGAGGTAGAGTTGTGTGTCATCAGCATAACAGTGATAGGAGAAACCATGATCTTGAATGACAGATCCTAGTGATGACATGTAGATGGAGAAGAGAAGTGGTCCAAGCACAGAGCCCTGAGGTACCCCAGTAGCAAGATGATGTGATTTGGACACCTCACCACTCCAAGATACCCTGAAGGACCTACCTGAGAGGTAAGACTCAAACCACTGGAGTGCGTTTCCCGAGATGCCCTTCGACATGAGTGTCGACAGGAGAATCTGGTGGTTAACTGTGTCAAAAGCAGCAGACAGATCCAGCAGGATGAGTACTGATGATTTTGAAGTTGCTCGTGCCAGTCTCAGGGCATCAGTAACTGAGAGCAGGGCAGTCTCAGTTGAGTGGCCACTCTTGAAACCGGACTGGTGGTTGTCAAGGAGGTTGTTCTGTGTGAGATAAGTAGACAGTTGGTTGAATACAACTCTCTCAAGTGTCTTAGCAATGAAAGGAAGAAGGGATACTGGTCTGTAGTTTTCCAGAAGTGCTGGATTCAGAGTTGGTTTTTTAAGCAGTGGGGTAATCCTAGCCTGCTTAAAAGCTGTGGGAAATGTTCCAGTTTGAAGGGAAGAATTGATAATGTGAGTGAGTGCAGGTAGAATTGAGGAGGAGATGGCCTGGAGAAGATGAGTGGGGATAGGGTCTAGCGGACAGGTAGTAGGGTGATTTGAGAGGATGAGTTTTGAAACCTCTACCTCAGATAGCATGGAGAAGGAGGGGAGGGTTTGTGTGTTTTCCGTTAAGATGTTATTTTCAGTGTGTGGTGTGGAGAATTGGCCGCTGATGGTTGTTATTTTATGTGTGAAGAATGTGGCAAAGTCATCGGCTGTAAGAGCTGATGTGGAAGGAAGGGGTGGAGGGCTAAGAAGAGATGAGAAGGTTTTGAAAAGTGTGCGGGAGTCAGTTGAATTGTTAATTTTAGTGTGATAGTATGATGTTTTAGCATTTGAGACATCAGTAGAGAAAGAAGAAAGGAGTGACTGATATGAGCTAAGGTCAGTAGGAGCTTTAGATTTGCACCACTTCCTCTCTGCAGCCCTGAGTCTAGACCGATGCTCACGGAGAGCATCAGAGAGCCAGGGGGCAGAGGGGGTGGCGCGGGCTGGTCTGGTTAAAAGGGGGCAGAAGTCATCTAAGCAAGATGTTAGAGTGGTGCAAAGAGTGTCAGTAGCACTGTTAGTGTCCAGTGATGAGAACTGGTTAGGGGGAGGAAGTGTGGATGAGACCAAAGAGGATAGGTGGGATGGTGAGAGGGAGCGTAGGTTTCGGCGAAAAGTAACATGGGGTGGAGTGCGTGTTGAGTTAGGGGTCAGGTTGAGTGTAGAAGTGATGAGAAAGTGGTCTGAGGTGTGTAGTGGAGTAACCAGTGCATTGTCGGTGGAGCCACAGCGTGTGTAGATGAGGTCCAATTGGTTACCCGATTTGTGGGTAGCTGAGGTAGCCATTCGCTTGAGGTCAAATGAGGCAAGCAGAGTGTGGAAGTCAGCAGCCTGAGGTTTGTCTAGGTGGATGTTGAAATCTCCAAGTACTAGCAGAGGAGTACCATCCTCAGGGAAGGATGAGAGTAACACATCCAACTCCTCCAAGAAGTTACCTAGCTGACCTGGGGGACGATAAACAACTACAACATGGATTTTAGTAGGGTAGGTGATGGTAATTGCATGTGATTCAAATGAGCCATTGTCAGAGAGAGCTGGTAAAGGATTGAACTTCCATTCACTGGACATAAGCAAACCAGTACCACCACCCCTCCCAATCTGGCGTGGGGTGTGAGAGAAAGTGAAATTAGAGGAGAGGGCTGCCGGTGTGGCAGTGTCCTCTGGTTTGATCCATGTCTCAGTCAGAGCCATGAGATGGAAACCTGAATAAGCAGCAATAGCTGTGATGAAGTCTGCTTTGTTTACAGCGGACTGACAATTCCAGAGCCCAATAGAAATAGAAAGTAATGTACTAGATGACTTGGGTAAAATACGCAGGTTGTTATGGTTGCGCTGCCTCCAACGTGTAGCACGCGATTTACGAGTGTTAGTAATAGTGGGAATTTGGAAGCACATATCTAAAACAGGTCAAGTGACAGACAGACAAGAACACACTGTATAAAGAGGGAAAAAAAAAAAAGTGCAATACTCAAGTGCCTTGTCGGTGTCGTTGCTCGGTGGAGTCGCACAGGTAGAGTCGTTGGTCTTTACACTCTTCGGTCTTCACACGAGGAGGGCTTCACACAAGGGCTGCCGCGTCCGCTGCCGCGGTAGACTACACAGTTATACCAACTTCTTACAACGTTAGTTAGTTCAGCAGGCCACGCCTTACTGACTCGAGTGAAACGAGAACACACGCGATTTGTCACGTGACCACAGTAAACAAACTTCCTCTCAAATACACAGCACTGAAATCGAACTAAACAACACAAAGTACTTACAGAATGCAGATCCTCTTGTAGCTTGAATGATTCTCTCTAATGATGGGGATGATGGTGGAGCGTTTGAAGCATGAGGGGACTTCGCACAGCTCCAGTGACCTGTTGAAGATCTTTGTGAAGATGTTCCATCATGTTACATCATAAGTGTTTTGAAAATTCAATGGTTCACCACTGGGGGCGTGACTTTGGCAGTTTGATACACGCTCTGAACCACTGATTCGAAAGATTCGTAAAGCTTCGAAGCTTCATGAAACGGTGTTTTGAAATCGCCCATCACTGGATATTGTTGAATAAAGTCGTTATTTTGTTTTTTGGCACACAAAAAGTATTCTCGTCGCTTCATAACATTAAGGTTGAACCACTGTAGTCACATGAACTGTTTTAAATACGTCTTTAGTAGCTTTCTGGGCATTGAAAGTGTTATTTGTCTTGCTGGCAATGCAGGCACTGAACCATTGGATTTCATCAAAAATATATTAATTTGTGTTCTGAAGATGAACGAAGGTCTTACGGGTGTGGCACGACATGAGGGTGAGTAATTAATGACAATTTTCATTTTTGGTTGAACTAACCCTTTAAGAGACGAGTGTTTTGCTAACCTTTAAAGTGGTGCGAAAAGCAAAAGCTTGTATTATCATTTCATCGGTGTCTATTGAAAATCGCACCGTTTTTACTTCCTTTTCGGCCTAAGCTTTCCCGGGTTAGTACGTCTACCTTGGGTTGTTTCTCCAAGTGTATAGATGTAGATATGTAGATATAATGTAGATAATGTAGATATCGGATATGGGTCACTTTCAAAGAAGATGTAAGCTGATCGTCAAAATAATCGAAAATAGTCAACAAATCGGAATTGAGCATCAAGACCTGCAGTGTAAATGTGGTCTAGACACTTGATAATGTGTAGAGCAGTGTTTCCCAACCACATTCCTGGAGGCACACCAACACTGCACATTTTGCATGTCTCCTTTGTCTGACACACCCATTTTAGATCTTTAAGTCACTACTAATGAGCTGATAACCCTAATCAGGTGTGTTTAATTGAGGAGACATGCAAAATGTGCAGTGTTGGTGTGCCACCAGGAATGTGGTTGGGAAACACTGGTGTAGAGTACAAAAGTTTCTGTCTCTCTCTGTTTTAGATCCCTGTGCAGCGCCCCCAGTGGCCGGCCCGTGTAAAGGTGTTTTCCCACGCTGGTATTATGATTCTGAAACAGGAGACTGCCAGCACTTCCAGTATGGCGGCTGCAAAGGAAACCACAACAACTTCCTCCAGAAGTCTGATTGTGTGAACGAGTGCATTCAGAAACCATGTGAGACTTCACTACCTGACTAGCTGCTTAAATTTATTAAATTAAATTCGTTCAGTTGAGAATGCTGTGACTCTAAAAATTATTGTTTTGCCATCTTTCAGCAGTAACAAAACATCGGGCCACTGCAACTCCATTACCCAGCAGGAAAATATACACATGTATGTACAACAATGTCAGTTTTCAGTTTAGGATAGAATTTTCTGTTTTCTGTTAGGCTGTATTTGTAACTTGCGTATCAGCATCTAAAATGTGTGTGTGTGTGTTTGTAAGGCTGGATAGTCTCCAAGACCTCTGGTGTCAGATCACGTCTTGTTTCAAATTATTTAAACAATGTAAATCTAATGCATGCTCTCTCTGTGTTTTCACTGATTTCAAAGAAGAAAATAGTATCCCCTTACAGTGAAAATCAGCGTGTGCAATCACAGATAACTGCTGTTATCATCAAAAATGCATTTACTGTCTCATGTTTTTTGTGTGACTTAAGTGAGGTAGTCAGACTCTTTAATGTCTTTGTGTTATCTGTGCTTTTGATCAAATTAAATGGCTGCAGCATGTAGTGATAAAAATAATGTATTTTTTATGCGCAGCTCCCATAGTCTCAGTCCATAAGGAAAAACAGCAAATTTCTCTCTTAGAGTCTCAGAATGCACTGCCAGCATCTAAAATATATCGTGCACTGGAAGGACACCCACCCCCTGAATCAGGTATGTTTTACTTCATGAGTACCCAAACATACTGCACTAAACACATGTCACTTGTATGTGTGTATTTTCTCAGATATTTCAAGTGTCACTCTGTGTGTGTGCGTGTGTGTGTAGGTGCAATCCTTCCCCTGGCTTTAGGTTTGATCATCAGCGCTCTGCTCTTACTGATGGTGGGCTGCAGGCTCTGGCTTGTACGTCGCAGACTGAAGAAGGCTTTGCCTCTCACCACAGAAGAGTCCGATTACCTCATCAATGGCATGTATCTTTAGCAGTGCCAATCAACCCTCCAATTTGCTGCACTATTTGTGCATGACTGTGTGTAGTAGAGGATACATAAGTTGTCAAAAGAATCTAATGCAGGAGTAGCCAGCCCTGCTCCTGAGGCCGGATGCACCAGCTGTAAGTAAGTTACTAAATCCCAGTCGTGATATTAAGGGGCACTAAATTACATTTTACGCACAACTAAATATCTTTGCGTTGCGCCATTAAAGGTGGGGTAGGCAACTTCAGACAGGCTAGCAATAGCAAGCTAGCTTTGAAAGCATAAGATTCCACCCTCACTTCAGAGCTCTCTCTCGAACGCCATGCCTCTTCCAAAAGATTGGACTAACATTTTTTGGTCCTGAGACTTCCACAGAATATATATGTACATGTTTTAAAATTTAGACCACTTTTATTATTGATTGCTATCAGGATGTGAAGAGAGTTTTAACATGTAAAACAAAAAGTGTTTATAAAACAAATTGCCTACCCTACCTTTAAGCTTATTTGACTCTACGTATAAACAAAATATTTCCACCAGCCTCAGACAAGGCTGCAAAGCAGCATTTTGATTAAATTGTGGAATAAAACAGCAGATTAATTGAATTGCATCAAAATCAGACTGACAGACTTCAATCCTTAAAGGATTAGTTCACTTTGAAATGAAAATTTCCCCAAGCTTTACTCACCCTCAAGCCACCCTAGGCGTATATGACTTTCTTTTTTCTGATGGACACAATCTGAGAAATATTAATAAATATCCTGATGCATCCGAGATTTTTAATGGCAGTAAACGTTACCAAACGAGTATGAGCTGACGAAAGTGCCTCCATCCACATCCATCCATCATAAACATATTCCACACGCCTCCAGGTGGGTTAATAAAGGCCGTCTGAAGCGAAACGATACGTTTGTGTAAAAAATTATCCATGTTTAACAAGTTATGAAGCAAAATATCTAGCTTCCGCCAGACCACCTTTCGTATTCAACTTACGAAGAAAGCATAAAACTTTAGCAGTTCAAAAAGCTTACGCTACGTCTTACGCCTTCCCTATTCAGCTCACGTAAAAAGTGTAACTGATGCGACGCTAGTTTACACTTTCTTCATAATTTGAATACGGAAGGCAGTCTGGCGGAAGCTAGATATTTTACTTCATAACTTGTTAAATATGGATATTTTTTTACACAAAGGCATCGTTTCGCTTCAGAAGGCCTTTATTAACCCCCCGGAGCCGTGTGGAATATGTTTATGATGGATGGATGTGGATGGAGGCACTTTCGTCAGCTCATACTCGTTTGGTAACGCTTACTGCCATTATAAAGCTCGGATGCGTCAGGATATTTATTAATATTTCTCTGATTGTGTTCATCAGAAAGAAGAAAGTCATATACACCTAGGATGGCTTGAGGGTAAGTAAAGCTTGGGGTAATTTTCATTTGAAACTGAACTAATCCTTTAAGACATAAATGATGTTGACATTTAAACTCATTTACATTTTAAAAGAACATTATGTGAATAAATGTCTTGTCTTTAACATCTTTGTGTGCCGTGTTATAGATGCCAAATTTAATCAATCATAATAAATGTAATTTCCTATGTTTTGCAACATTTATTAAATTCAGATACAGTTTAAGAATGTTATTAGTTGCAAACCAGCTAGTAATTACCAAGCCCCTAGACTTTACGTTCTGGTTCAAGTAAGAAATTACGAACGGCTGGTGCAACCCTACCCTTGAGAGCTTCCATCCTTCAATGCTGATAAAACACACCTGAAAATACATAAGCAGGGTGTTCAGAATTACTTGAAAACTACAGGCAGGTGTGCTGGAGCAGGGTTGGAATGTAACTCTGTAGGAAGTTAGTTCTTCAAGAGCAGGATTGACTACCAATGATCTGTTGATAACTGGTAAGTGTTCTTGTTGTTGGTATCCCCTTGAGTGCAAAATGACACAACTATCTCTCCTATACAGTATGCCAAATTAGGTAAGTCTATCTCAAATCATGGTACCTTGAAAATTTGAAAATAAAATATCAAACATGAATGGCACCCTATTTCTGGGATATTTGCATTTGTATGTTATTTTGGTGGCGGGGGGACCATCTAATATTGTCCACAAACCATTGCATTATGGAAGATGAGGGATTTGCAGTGATGCAGATGTGACCACAATAAAGTGGTCACATTACTGTGGTATAAAGATGTAGATGATCGTATGTCCAAATGCTGGCATACTGGCTTGCATACTTAAGAGAATGTACTTGTCATTGAAGTGAGAGAACTTTAGCTTTATTTTTTATTTTTTTAATGTAGCATGATACACCTCAAGCCTGATACTTTCCCATCTGTTTGATCTTAAATGAGATTTACAGTATCACAGAACATTTTTTCTGTTTAATTTGGGAGAATGTCTGAAAAATCAGCCTTAATAGGATAAACATTTAAACCATTATGTTTCTGTATCCTTACATGAACATGTACTTGACATTACGTGTCATTATGTGGAATACAGGTTTAATTATTTGAAGTATTGGTGCCATCTTAAACGTTCTAGATTGCAACTTTACAATTAAAAGCAGACCATGACAAGAATTCCTTGGTTTAAAAAATATGGCCTTATATCAGAGAATATCTGGTTAGGACTTTTAATGTGGTTTGTATGGCTTACTGTGATATTAAATAGTCTGTATAATCAGTGTACTTGTGCTAAAATGTTTTGAAACTATAAAATATATATGATTGCAAAAATTTCACATTCTATTTGAATAATCTTGGAGAAATACATTTTAAAAAATCGATTAAAATGTGGACCAACTATACGAGTATCCAGACTTTTCTTCTGTTTTGCATTTAGTCACATGCGTGCTTAACTGTGCACACATAAATGCTTGTGAGTTTCAGATCAGTGTTTGCCAGCATGGTCTAATGATGATTCAATTCACATTTATTTGAATAGCTCTGTTCACAATACATATCATTTCAAAGCAGCTTTACAGAAAAATGCATGTTTCTACATTATAATTTAGAGTAATCTATTATCAGAGGTGACTGTGTCAAAGTAATGTTCGTATGTTAAAAATATACAGTTCTAAGATAATACAAATCATGCAGATAGCTAATATCATTTATTCATTTTGGCAGAAACAATTATCTCATTAATGCAATTATTACAAGTTGTGATCATAATGATTACAATATATAGAAAATTTGGCAGTTGTCGTGTATTTTACTTCAGATTTGCCGTCATCTGAAGTCCTCGCAGGGATTGGCACCATCTAGCTAAATTCAGTGAAGAAAAAAGTAGATTTTTAAAATTGAAACCATGGTATGCATTCAAATTTAGTTTTTAGGCCTTATTGTAGAAACCTTATTAGTATAAATAAGTTTCAGCTGTTGGAGGCGCTAGAGGGTTTTAGAAAGAGACTCCAAATTTGCTATGGGAAATGTTTAAACTCTCTTTTATCTGTGTGCCAAATTTCATAACTTTTCTTTGTAATTTTCTATGGGCTGGAATAGACATGTCCTTAATAAAAAAGTGCATTTGCATAAAGTTTTGAAAAATGTAATAGAGTTTGTTTTAGTTTAGGGTTCGTGGATTACAATACCTAAAGATGCCTGTAAATGGGGTTAGATTTTGTTATTCTCTGTCATTTTAAAAGACTACCCCCCGGTTTCACAGACAAGGCTTAAGCTAGTCCTAGACTAAAACGAGTATTTGAGCTGTTTTAACTGAAAGCAACTTGCACTGATATATCTTAAAATAGGTCAGTGCCATTGTTTTGTCTCAATATGCACACCAGTAATGTTTTTTTTCTTGTGAACGTTTATAAAAAGGATTAGGAGGCCTAATCCTGGTTTAGAATAAACCCTGTCTGTGAAACCGGGCCTACAAGTTTTTGGTGCTGCATTTTCAACTAACTGCAGCTTATTGATGGAGACAGCAGTGCATCCAGTCAGCCATTCATTCATTACAGTAATTAAGTTTTAGTGTAGGTTATTATGTGCTTCTTAATTCTACATGAAAGGGCGACCCAACACATTACCAAAATTTTTTATCTTACAAAAGTAAAAAATGTGCTTGATATCTTAATACTGTAACAACAATATTCATCCTTGTTTAGAATGTTTATCATGTTTATTCACTGTTTCGGACCATCAAGGCAGCAGCCACGACTGCCCAGAAGCATGAAGGCATGCCTTGTGCAATGTTGTCCAATGTTGTCCAATGTTTTAGATAGATAAGCTACTGGAAGATAAAGTGTGCCATGTTCCTGGGCCAGTGTCCCCACCGCAAGGCCCCCGGTCTCATGCACATACAGGTGAAAAGGTTTTTGTACTAATAATTGCTTGACGCAGGGTTTTGTCATACAAAGCAGTCCAGTATCCATGCCCTGTATGGTTTATCAGTCCCAGAAAATTCTACATTTGCTTGATTGTGGCTGGTTTAGTAAATCTCTTTACCAGCTCCAGTCTGCCTGGAGAGATTCTCTTTTGTCTTTCAGAGATAATGTGTCCCAGATAAGAGACTTATGGTTTTACCCACTGCAGTTTCGGTCTTGATGCTTTGAACCCTGCCTCTGCCAGCACATTGCAGACAATAATGGAGGCTTGTTCACAACCTTGTGCTGACTTAGCTGAGATGAGCAAGTCGTCTATAGCAAGCACGTAGTTGGTGGTAGGTTGATGATTGTGCACGACTGCAGAGAACACAGAGGGCGAATCAACGTAGCCCTGAGGAAGATGTGTCCAGGAATATTGTTGACCTTTAACAGTGGCTGTGTCTCTCTGGCCAAGGTAACTCTGAAAAAATTAAGTGAAGCCTGACAAACAAGGGCCCGGTTTCACAGACAGGGCTTAGCCTAAATCAGGATTAAGCCTTAGTTCAATTAGGATATTTAAGTAGCTTTTATAAATGTCAACTTCAAGTACCTGGGATCAATGGTCAAGTCGATCGAAACCGACATCAGCACAAGAAAGGCCCTAGCGTGGGCAGCCTTCTGGAAAATGAAAGACATATTTAGCTCAAAGAACCTTCCCATCCGTCTCAAAACAAACATTTTCCAAGCAGCATGCCTATCAATACTTCTGTACGGTTGCGAAAGCTGGATTATAACAGAGAAGCTCAAACAAAGCCTCAACAGTTTTGTCACCAACTGCTACAGAGTAATGCTCAACATCAAGCGCTTGGACAAAGTCTCAAACGCATTGATATACCAAACGATAGGTATTGACCCGCTAGACCTCCAGATACAACGGAGGCAACTTAGATATGTCTGTCACTGTCTGCGCAAACCAGAGTTCGAGCTGATCAAGTACGTTCTCTACCAACCAATCGAAAGACATGGGCGAAGAAAGCGTGCAAACCAAAACTTCTCTGCCCGCAGTACATAGGCAAATTGATCAACAGTGAGATACCACCAACAGTTGACGAAATGAGAACAGCAGCAAGAAACAGAACGGAATGGAAAAAGATTGTTGACGCCTGCAAACCACAAATATTTGCAGCCAACTGATGATGATGATGATAAATGTTCACTAGAAAAAAACATTACTGGTGTGCATCTTGAGACCAAAACAATGGCACTGACATATTTTAAGATATGTCAGTGCAAGTTGCTTTCAGTTTAAACAGCTCAAACATGCAGTTTAGTCTAGGACTAGCTTAAGCCTTGTCTGTGAAACCGGGGAAGAAATATTAACAAGTTTGTACAGTCTGATTGTACAGCCAGCCTTTGAAGCCAACAAAAATATAGAGGAACTGTTTTCTCTTCTCATATGAGTTGCTAAAGATATTTAATTTGCTATGCTATGCCCTATTCTCTCTCTCTCTATATACACAGGTCCTTCTCAAAAAATTAGCATATTGTGATAAAGTTCATTATTTTCCATAATGTAATGATAAAAATTAAACTTTCATATATTTTAGATTCATTGCACACCAACTGAAATATTTCAGGTCTTTTATTGTTTTAATACTGATGATTTTGGCATACAGCTCATGAAAACCCAAAATTCCAAAAAATTAGCATATTTCATCCGACCATTAGAAGAAAAGTGTTTTTAATACAAAAAAAGTCAACCTTCAAATAATTATGTTCAGTTATGCACTCAATACTTGGTCGGGAATCCTTTTGCAGAAATGACTGCTTCAATGCGGCGTGGCATGGAGGCAATCAGCCTGTGGCACTGCTGAGGTGTTATGGAGGCCCAGGATGCTTCGATAGCGGCCTTAAGCTCATCCAGAGTGTTGGGTCTTGCGTCTCTCAACTTTCTCTTCACAATATCCCACAGATTCTCTATGGGGTTCAGGTCAGGAGAGTTGGCAGGCCAATTGAGCACAGTAATACCATGGTCAGTAAACCATTTACCAGTGGTTTTGGCACTGTGAGCAGGTGCCAGGTCGTGCTGAAAAACGAAATCTTCATCTCCATAAAGCTTTTCAGCAGATGGAAGCATGAAGTGCTCCAAAATCTCCTGATAGCTAGCTGCATTGACCCTGCCCTTGATAAAACACAGTGGACCAACACCAGCAGCTGACATGGCACCCCAGACCATCACTGACTGTGGGAACTTGACACTGGACTTCAGGCATTTTGGCATTTCCTTCTCCCCAGTCTTCCTCCAGACTCTGGCACCTTGATTTCCGAATGACTTTGGACCACTGAGCAACAGTCCAGTGCTGCTTCTCTGTAGCCCAGGTCAGGTGCTTCTGCCGCTGTTTCTGGTTCAAAAGTGGCTTGACCTGGGGAATGCGGCACCTGTAACCCATTTCCTGCACATGCCTGTGCACGGTGGCTCTGGATGTTTCTACTCCAGACTCAGTCCACTGCTTCCGCAGGTCCCCCAAGGTCTGGAATCGGTCCTTCTCCACAATCTTCCTCAGGGTCCGGTCACCTCTTCTCGTTGTGCAGCGTTTTTTGCCACCCTTTTTCCTTCCCACAGACTTCCCACTGAGGTGCCTTGATACAGCACTCTGGGAACAGCCTATTCGTTCAGAAATTTCTTTCTGTGTCTTACCCTCTCGCTTGAGGGTGTCAATGATGGCCTTCTGGACAGCAGTCAGGTCGGCAGTCTTACCCATGATTGCGGTTTTGAGTAATGAACCAGGCTGGGAGTTTTTAAAAGCCTCAGGAATCTTTTGCAGGTGTTTAGAGTTAATTAGTTGATTCAGATGATTAGGTTAATAGCTCGTTTAGAGAACCTTTTCATGATATGCTAATTTTTTGAGATAGGAATTTTGGGTTTTCATGAGCTGTATGCCAAAATCATCAGCATTAAAACAATAAAAGACCTGAAATATTTCAGTTGGTGTGCAAAGAATCTAAAATATATGAAAGTTTAATTTTTATCATTACATTATGGAAAATAATGAACTTTATCACAATATGCTAATTTTTTGAGAAGGACCTGTATATACTGTGTCCGTGACCATATCAGACAAAGCCTGTCAGCCACAATTAAGGGCCTAAGACAGCTTTGTGGAACTCATTTGTGCTCTTCATAGAAACAATTGTGGTGGCAATCTGACAGATTCTCCTCAAGGCATACCGAGAAGTGAAAACAAATGAACAGAGAAGCATTTTGTGGTTGAATTCTCAACATCTCAAGTCCATAAAGAAATATGGTGATGAGTAGGTCTGAGGATGTCAAAGAATACAGATTTTTATGAAATTTAAATCTCCAAGAATCGGGTCTCTGTACTAATCTTTGAGAATTGAATAAGCACTTTAAATAAGTGAAACAATTAAAATTCTACTTCTCTATGGAGAAAACAAATATGATTTTATTTCTTGATCCCAACTGTTGCACTCTATTCAGGTTCAACACACCCTGAAGGAACATGTTAAGCCAATCAACACAATGAAAACGGAATCATATGAAGTAGCAAAATCAGCGCCATAATTTGTGAAATATTTCATACTGTGAGATTCTGTGAAAGAAGAGACAAGAGAATGAACCGATCATTGCTTAGCAGTGAGTTTATTCATTAAAAGCCCTGTTTGTGCGTGCAGGTAACACACAAACATGCACAGAGAATTGGCATTGAAAACCGCTTACAATCAAAGCGACCACTGAAGGTTTAGCTCAATCCTGTATGCAAGTGTGGATCTGAGTGGTACTTTACTTGCTTCACACGTTAGATTATAGAGACAAGCTTATTTTGAGTTCTGCAGTGATGTGAAACGCATTTCATAAGAGTGAGCAGTAAGCATTGCTACACTTGTGCACCAAACTTGTGACCCAACTCTGCTCATATCATTCCAAGCCTGTGTGATTTTCTTGCATCTGTGAAATTCACAATGAGATGTTAGGTAGAATGTGCAAGCTTCTGTTTTCCATAAGGTGATTTTTGCTGGCAAGCTCAAAGGACAAAAAACAGGGTTTCTGCGGGTCTTGAATTTATAAAGCTATGGCATTAAAGGTTGCATGCACTGCATTTACTTGAGATGCAAATGTAAAATTAAGTCTTGAAAAAAAATTATGCTTACACAACAGGAACAAACATATGTCAATGAGTTATGAACTTTTTTCTGAGCAGATATTTGTTCTTGTTTTAATTTCACAGAAAACAAGACTATATTTTGTCATTTTGCATTTTAAGTAAATGTATCTGCATTTAAGAATCTTTATACAGTTGCACTGGAAAACAAGACAAAAATACTGAGGAAAAACATCACTTTTTTGTGTGATCAGAAGGTACAGTAAAATATATATTCTAGTGGTTGGGAGCAGAGTGATTGAAGCTACTTTTGCTTTGTAAAATGAATTATAAAGTAACTAATATCTGTTGGAAGTTGTGTTTTCAAACTCTGAAGTGTTGCTAATAGAACTCATTGTGTTTCTCCCTAGACATTTACATTTGGGGAACATATTGATGTATTGTTTTCTCTACTTGGTCTTTCATAAAACTGGCAGAAACCCTGAAAAAGTACCACAAAAGCAGTCCATACAAATAATGCACTATAATCTTCAAAAGATTTAACCTTCCCCTTCTGCCACAGCTCTCAAGTCTCAGATTTATCATACTTGCCAAGAGCATGAGAACTAATGTTGTTTGGGGTCAACAACATCAAATTTGGTATGATTTAAGGCTGCAATGTTGAATTTAACAAGAACTTTTAAAATCTTAACAGTATAAAACATCATCCACTTTCATCATGTGGAAAAGCATCTCCTTTTGTGTTTCACAGAACAGAAAATATTACGGGGTAGAAACGACACGAGTAAATCATGACAAAATAGTTATTTTGGGTGAAAGACACCTTTGCACTCTGAAGTTGATTTCTAAATTTTAAATTCATACATGTAAACTAGTTCAGACTTTGAAGTCTGATTGGAATATTTTTTACAAACGCCTTGCAAAATACCCGCTGCAAAATTCCCATAAACGCACACCTGTAGCTGACCAGTCTATATTAATGTTGCTGTTTGGCAAGCGTAAACAGCTTAAAATTGAAAGCTAATGGACTATATTACTTGCCAGAAGAGTTTATTTTCTTTTTACATTGTTATAATTAATAAATGTAGATATTGTTTGAACATTGGTGTCTCTTACAATATTGCTGTTGCTGCCTCTATAAACACAATTTGTACATTCTGTTCTCTGGAATACCTGATTGTGATTGGTTAATGGCAGCATTCTGTGGTTTGTACATATTTTAGTGAATGATTGACCCAGACAACCAATTTCTCATGTTCTGCACTTCTCGCTAATTAAAGTAATTTCAAATTTTCAATACTTTGTCCATTTATTTGGTAAGCAATAATCCAGGAATAATAGTTCTGCCAGCTGACTGCACATTACCCACACAAAGCCATTCGAGACCGTCTTAGACTAATTTGACCACGGTTAAAGAGGTTTGCTTTGAATCAGACCTAAGAACATCCCTTAACCGTGGTAAAATCATTCTAACACATGACCTCTCATGGCATATTGCTTTACTCTAGAATCTTTAGAATTATCCAGTGCACAGTGGTTTATTCTGCCTGGGCAGCACATGCTTCAGCTGAAAACACAAGCCGCTACTATTAAAATGGATTTGTAGAGCAAAGAGATCCCTACACATTATGTAGCAATGAATTATGTTTTAATAACAGGCTGGATTCAGCACAAAGGCCGACCCTGTGTTGTGTTTACAATACGCTGAGATGCATGAACAATCCATTTGACTGTAATACTGAAGTCATCACAAGAATAAGCACCTGCACGTCAAAAAAGAAAAACGAAAAAAAAAACTGCATTCACGCAATTCTCAAACTGCAGGCATGAAAATCTCAGCACAAAGCCCAATTCCACTTTTTTTCCTTTTTAAATAAAAGAATCTGATCGATAGATCCATCTTTCACGACCGTCAGACTGTCACGGGTATGGAAATAGAGCATTTATACAAGCTCTCCTCAGTGAAGTCCATTTGGATGTTTGTGTGTGTGAGTGTATGTGTGTGTGCGTGCATGTGGTGCGATGAGTATTGCCAGATCATCCTTTCAAAGTTCATCCCTATAAAAAAAAAAAAAGAGAAAAAAAATGTTATTACGAACATCAAAGATGCATAAAGATACATAACACAAAACATCACCACTGACATGTGCATACTGTATAAACACAACTCGTGCAAAAATTAGTTTCAGCAATCTTGAAGGTATCAAGGTGCAATATAGGCTGTGTTCAAACTGCAGGCAATTCGTTTTTCAAATCCGATCTTTAGGACTGATAGTCTGCACTTTGCCTCTGATGAAAGAGGATTCAGACAGTGCACTTGATATCTGGTGTATCTACATTGGTCGCTATGGTAATGATGTAGGCGACAACGCGATGCCAAGAGACTTGCTTCTACAAAAACTGACAGTAGAAACTGATTGCATTTTTCCTCTACTTTCGCATTATGCAACAAAAGGACACAATATTTTACACATTCACTTCTACACACTACTGCTTACTGTATATAAGACAGAATAAACATCACAATGACAGTTGTCTAAAGAGCCCTGGGTATACTTCGTTTTTTTTTAGTAACAGTTCGAACGCAAAGTATACTTCATTTAACTTGTGTGCGTATACAGGCGTTCGGTGCATGCATAGTTTTGAGCAATCTCTCGTCACAAGTTAAAACCCATGTAAATATCTTTGTATTTTTTCATGCTAGAGTTGTAAAAATGAGGGTACTTTCTAACCTCCTTGCACAATCTTTCATCTATGTAGGCCTCCATTGTCGCTGTAGCCTGCATGAGCTTGGGTCTGTTCTGTTTATGCAGTTTTTCTAAACCCCGATACCGACAGATTCTGCGGGACCTTGATATCACGGCTCCACTTCACGCTCACTACTGCGCAGACTCGAGACACAAGATGTCAGCGCCATATTGGCACACTGGCAGCTTCACTTACTACAATGGTAGAGAGTGAAGGTGTGTCATCCATGTTGCGTATGCGTAAAAAGTGAAGTATACTTCGGGCTTAACAGGGTGGAAATTTGAACACTAAATTAGCTGTGCAATTGTGCTAGGGTCAATAACTAATGTCTCAAATTATAACAACACTGCAATCAATCTAATTAAAATGTAACTGATTTCAGGAATGTTCAGACTTTTGTAGCTTCCCTAATGGAGATTTAAGTGATGTCATGGTTGGGTTAAAGTGTTAAAGCTGCCAATACTATATTTAATGAAAGATTTCTCTGGGTTTTTTTGCTGTTCAGACTACAAAAACCTAACCATATTTGACTCTGATCTGCCTTAAAAACTAATCGGATTTGAGCCGCCAGAGTGAACAAAGCCATAATACCAAGTCTAAATGGGTTTTGATGTGTTCATGCTTTCATGTCTCATCATTCAGAAAGCATTTTTAAGGGGGAAAAACAAAAACAAACTCAAGCCCATTCCAGCAGTTAATGGCAAACCGGAAATTTAAAATATTATAATATGGTTTTTGGTCAAATCAGGCTGGAGGGTTAAAGTCCAAAAAACACAAAAACTGTGCAGCAGTTCATCATGGAATGGAGCAGCAAAAAAGATGACAAGCGGCAAACACATCCTCTGTCTGCTCGGGACCACACTGTTTCACCTGTGCCCTAGAAGAGAGAGGGGACAGAGGACAGGAAATCACTTCCACCTTGACCACTGCTTGTCTTTGTCTGTTAAAGGCACGTAAATCACGCCCATCAGTGGCTTCATTTTGGTACTGCCATCCTCCAATTTGTCATACTGCTCCAACATCTGATTCCCTCCAGCTGGGCCGACGGGCAGAATGAGACGGCCACCTGGCTTTAGCTGGTCCAACAACTGTAACGCAAACAAATACACATACACGTGAATCTCACCAAACCTCATAAGAACAAGTCATATTTAACCCTAAAATCATAAAGAAATACATGCATGACACTGATGGAAAACTAATGAGAATGACTACTGAGTATAATCAAAGTCCCTTTAAGACAAGTCATTTCACTCGGCGGCCATCTTTGAAACACCTCTCGGGCAGCTATTTCAGTCATGCAAGTACAGCTTCTATCTCTTTTAATGGGGAAATCACCAATGAAATCTGACAACAACTGTGTCATAAATTTTATTTCTAATCGCTCAAATCATGACAAAAAAACCCCCCAAAAACTGTATTTTCCAGGCTGGACCAGCCAACGCGCAAGTGCAGTCATAAGCGCGCGACTCTGAACAATGACTGTTTCTATAGCAACTGGAGCTTTACCAATCACAATGATCCAAAACAAACATCAAAACCACCACAAAAATGTGTCACTGAGCACAAAACGAAGCTTCTGCCATGGCCATCCCAGTCCCCTGACCTGAACCCTATAGAAAAAGAGTGGAGTGAACTGAAGAGAAGAAGCACCAACATGGAGCTGGGAATCTGAAGGATCTGGAGAGATTCTGCATGAAGGAATGGTCTCTGATCTCTTGTCAGGTGTTCTCCAAACTCATCAGGCATTATAGGAGAAAACTCAGAGCTGTTATCTTGGCAAAAGGAGGTTGCAAAAAGCATTGAATAAAAGGGTGCCAATAATTGTGGCCAACGTGTTTTGGAGAAAAACATTTATTTCATAATGTGATTTTCCCCCCACTTTTTGAATTTTTTTTCCTTCAATGAAAGGTTAGATTTTTGCTAATTTTATTAATTAAAGATCAAAAGGATAAACGATGCAGATTTATTTTTTATGGTACAGTCATCTTTGATCATATTTACCAAGGGTGCCAATAGTTCTGACCACCACTGTATATCTAAAGTCTTTGGTATAATGGAAATTACACACCCACACACAGAAAAAGTTAAATGTCCAGAGGCATTACAAAATGGGAATTTTGGGGAAATATGTGCTTAATTGACATGGAAAGAGAAATAAATAAATAAATAAATAAATAAATAAATACATTTACATTTTACATTTATGCATTTGGCAGACGCTTTTATCCAAAGCGACTTACATTGCATTATACTATACATTTGTATCTGAGTATGTGCAATCCCTGGGATCGAACCCATGACCTTGGCATTGCTAGTGCCATGCTCTAACCACTGAGCTACAGGAAAGCTTAGAAATAGAAATTTTTAGCTTTAGAAATAATCACAAAGCCAAAAATCGTAATGGTCCTAAACAAGGCTTTATTTCCTTGATGCAAAATATAATTTCTTTCTTTCTTTATTTATTTTGGGGTGGAATATGAAATGAATGCTTTTTCTTTAAATTAAACAACACAGGAGCAAGACAGCAACCCACTGATTTCAAACAGAAAAAAACTTGCATTTAGAATATTGTTGGCATACGCTAGACCTCAAAGGGATAGTTCACCCAAAAATGAACATGAATTATTCATACTCATATTGCTCCAAACCTGTATAACATCCTTTTTTCAGCAGAACACAAAAGAAAAGATTTTGGAAGTCATTAGACTCCACTGACTTTTATTTTATGGGTTTTTTTTTTTATTTTTATTTTTTTATTGTGTTTCAAAGAACAAAAAAGACAAAATTACGGAACATGTCTCAGATGCAGGCTGAGTAAATGATGGCAGAATTTTAATATGTGGGTGAATTAATCCTTTAAAGTTAAGGTACAAATATGGCTTGGTATCAAAGTGTATTCAAAGGAAACATACTGCTTGTGGCACTGTGGGAGCTGCAGCTCCAACATGTATGGCGTCATAAGGTGCTTCTTCTGGAAAGCCCATTCTTCCATCTCCAACTGCACACAAATATACACACAGACAACATTACACAACAACATAGCTGAGCCCATATAATTATTCTGTTCTGGCCCTATAGTGTACAGCCTCTCTCTGAATATAACTGTTACTCCGAATGACATCAATGAAATTCATTTTTTCCGGACATTCTTTCTCATAACAAAGCAACGACTTCTACACATAACTGTAATACCATTTTGCACTATGTTAATATATGATGTTATAAAATGTGTCAGAATAAAAAATATATACATTCATTTCATTTTAAGATATTTTAATCACAAATGAAATGGCTGTATTGGCCTTTGGACGGTTAAACCGAATGATCTTTTGACACTTCAAAAACTTTAAAATACCTTTATATGCAGCAAACTATCATTAAAACCTTTTGGATTCAATAAAAGTGATCTAGTTGTACTCCCTTACATCCTTTGGATGTCATATCTTTGTTTTTTATTATTATTATTATGAAGGCCTTTGGACAGAAAAATGATCTGTCACATCATTGTCCCACATACAAAAAGTCCTGTATTTGTTCAGTATGGGATATAGATACACATACAGTTGCAGCCAGGGTGCGATTTGTGAAAAAACCAGAGGGGGGGATGTTTTGAAAAGTTTTTTTTTTTTTTTTTGAAAATTTGTTAAAAACCACAGTTAGAGCTATATACTATTTTTGTATTATTTTACTACAAAAGTATGTAGTATATACTATTATTGTAGTATATACTATTATATGTAGTATATACTATTTTTGATTTTTTTTTTACAAAAAAATCTTCTGATTTAAACTTGAGATTTGAAGTATTAGATAGCTTAGATATTTGCACCACTATTTACAATGACACTAATAATTCTTAATTTCTGATAGAAATGCAAAATCAATCTGTAGTTATTAATAGAATAACGAGACACGAACCTTTACATTCAATCGAGTTTGGTCACATTTATTTTTGATCACAGTGCATACACATACAAACTTTTAGTCCAAAAGTGCGCACATATGGACAAATACACGTTTACCTCATATTTCATTAGATTGAATAGAAGCCGAGCAGTACGCAGGGTTTCATAGTTACCGAGGTCAGAAAAAGTTGTTTGCTAGGGGGGTACGGGGGAAGTTTTTGATTTCCCTGGTGTACATATGTGCATTTTAAGACGTTTTAAGGCCAACAAATTGGATAACAATTTAAAACCATGTCCACAAATAAATGCATGCAGTTTTGAGGCAGCTTTAATCGCATGTTTGGTAACTTCATGACTTAACTTACAGCAGAAAAAGGACGGTCATTACTCGTAGTTTCTTTTGCGCTTTATTTAAGCTATAATAAAGTAGCCTAATTATGCAGCGCGCGCCGGCGCATTTGCGCATGCAATTCTTGAGTGCGTGCCACGAGCACAGTATAACGGCTGATTGGACAGTCGTGTTCATTTTCTGAGTTTTACCGACATAGCCTGACAACATCTCATCTGACCGCAGTTCACTGAAGCTCCCTCAAAGTCACCTGTAGTCTACCTTTTCGCGCTCGTTTGACTTGCGCCTGGCGCTGAGGCGAAGCCGGAATGCGCGTCTGAAAAGTGTCCTGTTTGTTGTGTCGTAAAGAGACAGTTCGATATAAACGCAGCGTTTTACTTGGTGATGTTTTAAAAAAAGATTTTCATTTTTGGTATTTTATATGCTCTGTTGGTGGTTTGTGGAGTAGTATCACCCGGGAGGGATATTTTTTTATCTCCCCCGGGGATAAAAATAATTCAGCAGAGGCAGGGATACATAGACCAGAAGGGGGGAAATCCCCCCCATCCCCCCTACAAATCGCACCCTGGTCGCAGCTGTAGTACATTATAATGTTCTGATGTTTAAACTAGGTTATAATATAAAATTAACCTATATTTAAACATAAAAACAGTATTAACTGTTGGCCAATCAATATCAGCCAGAATTTAAATATTGTTGCATATCTAAAAAGTTAACACATTATAAAGCACATCATGTAAAACAGCCAAAAACAAAGTTGTAGACCAACCAATGAGTCTGATTCTCCCTGAAGAGATCAAACTAGGGTCGTCCTTCTTTACATTAGTTACAGAATCTTCCACCAGCTCCTTTATGTGATCAATGCCAATCACCTTCCCCCGAGGCCCAACCTGTAACACACCACAACACATCCGCTGTAATGCACACACAACAAAACTACTGTCACACTATGGAGATCCAAAATGCCAGAAGTAAAAAAAAAGTTCTCAACAAAATGTAGGCATGAAATTTTTTTTTTCTTTGTATTAAGTTCCTCATTTTTCATCCATATCTAATAATAGAATTATTACACATTAATTTTTAGGTGAATCCCTTTCCCACTGTAGGAACTCATTTCAGGAACTTCATAGGAACTACTCAGTTTTTGCATAGAACATTTTTTGGAGTGGCTTCAGCCTGTGATTGGTCAAACACACATGTTGAACAACCCCAAAAAAGAATGTGTAAATCTATTGTAGCCGTTACTCAAGAGGTTTGGGATAATTTTATACCACTAAATATGGAGAAGCATTCCAACAAGTGGACAGACAGTGAGGTACAAGCATTATTAAGCATTTGCTTGATGGAGCAAATCCAGAGAGAATATGACTTGCTAGGGTGCAACGATTGTGGTTTCAGCAGCGGTGCCTGTAACTTTGACTATCTTGTTATTAAACAAGTTAATGGAGTTAAACATCAACAATCTGCTTAGGCATAGAGTACTAGCTGGCCTCACAGCTGCTAAAAAGCAATGGCTTGAGTTTTTCTCCTTTGTGTACGTGTGCACATTCCTGCTTGTGTGTGTGTGTGCGCCATTCCATTAGAGTGGGTATTATGGGAGTGGCTGGATATTATGGTGTGCAAATTGTCTAATAGTATATGGTTGGTTGGGTGGATGGAGGTTTTGATTGTAGCCACCCCTCTCCCTTTGTTTTTTATTGTTTTGTTGTAAATTTCGTAATGCCTTATTATATTGTTGTTTCTTTTTTCTCAATGAACATTTGATCACAAAAAAAAAAAGGTGCAGTGATTGTCTTAGATTTGCATGTTGCTTTTACAACTTGCACATTCATAATGAGTAACAAAAAGAGTAAC
Source organism: Anabarilius grahami (assembly GCA_003731715.1). Classification (NCBI taxonomy): domain Eukaryota; kingdom Metazoa; phylum Chordata; class Actinopteri; order Cypriniformes; family Xenocyprididae; genus Anabarilius; species Anabarilius grahami. The sequence continues at coordinate 1,038,682 of RJVU01019258.1, forward strand.
AAAAGTGCAGCTCTGATTCTGCAAACCTCCATCATTTTGTTATATTTTTGCTATCGTATAACGTGTAGAAACAACAGAAACGTGATTCCGGAACTACATGCATGAATATGTATTTATTTGAATGTATTTATTTATTGTAATAATGAATATAGAAAAATACAAGTAAAAAGGATATAAAAAGGACTAAAACTTACAAGACTACATAAATGAAAGAATAAAGAAATAATATAATAAATAATAAGAAAAGCAATAATATATAATTGCAGTAATAAATAATTGAATTTTTAAAGAAATCAATAAGAAGAACTTTAATATAATAGCTCAGCATTAAATTCTGCAAAAACCTTTTAGGTATTTTATGTATTTAGCCATGTTCATTTATTTTTGCAGGTTTGGCCCTCCATACCACACACGTTTAATGGGATAGTTCACCCGAAAATGAAAACTATTTACTCACCCTCAAATTTCTTTCCTCTGCTGAACACAAAAGATAATATTTTGAAGAACATGGGTAACCAAACAGTTGATTAACCCCACTGAAAAAAAATAAAAAATACTATGGAAGTCTATGGGGACCATCAACTGTTTGCTTACCCATATTCTTCAAAATATCTTCTTTTGCGTTCAGCAGAGGAAAGAAACTCATACAGGTTTGGAACAACTTGAGGGTGAGTAAATGATGACAGAATTTTCATTCTGGGCGAACTATCCCTTTAACTGTTCTAATAGAGGAAGGTCATTTATATGCTATGATTGTTTGCATTCCATTACTATACAATTAATTTAACAGAAATGTGAAAATCCTAAGCAATCCCATGTATGCCTTCGGAAGTGAAGTGACTCACCATTCTGGCGAAGCAGACGGACAGGATACCGGAGCCTGATCCCACATCCAAAGCCTTTGCTCCTTCATACAGGTGATCATGGAGGAGCTCTAGAGCATATGCATGCTACAGCACACAAATAAGTGTTCATCAGCACCTACCTCAAACAGGCCAATGACTGTATAAATAAAGCTGTTTTAACTTACCATATGTGGTGCACTGATTGTTGCTTGGTAACCTGTATGAAATTACAAAACAAACCCAAAAAGAAAACACATCAAAAGAATCACCAGACTAACACTGTGTCTACACTGGAAGGGACAGACAGCACAATGCACTGTAACAGATTAAAGACGTCAAGACTGCTGCATATCACCTCTGAACATCAGCTTGAGACAAGCAATCCAATGATTAAATAAAATGCTTTTATTTCAGACATTCAAGGATAATTAGTTGTCTGGATTAGCTGTGCAAAGCACCAAAAACAGAAACCGGGTATTTTGTCAACAGAAAATAAGTCTAAATGTGCTTTGGCCAAATTGGGCGCAAGAAGTGTAGGCTAATGGAAGCAGCTGTAGGTGACATTGCGTCAACAAAATGATAACTCAAGACCAGGAACTTACCTATAGATTGTGGAGAGTCCATGTATGGATTACATCTGGAGAAATGGGCGCGGTCTGTGGCCAGCATAACTTCATATACACGGTCCGATTTAATGATCCCATTCTCTGGACAAAAAACACAAACACATTCACACTGGTAGGTTTATACCTGTTTAATATGCAAAATTATTTAGGTAAAATGTCCATTGTTTTTCAATGTCACTTCCAAGCGAATCCTTATTCATTTGCAGCTTCACAACACTTGGTCATTGTATGTTTTAATTGTGTGAAAAAAGCAGTGTGAACATTCTTCAAAATATCTCCTTTTGTGTTCCACGGAAAAAGGTTCTTAATCTGTTCCTTTTTTTTTTTTTTTTGGTCAGTCAGTCAGTCAGTCAGTCAGTCAGTCATTCATTCATATGAGGTATTGGAAATGATGGAGCAACAAAACCTTGCGGCATGCCAGAAATCCTACGCTGGTATTCAAAATGTACACACTATTTATAACAGTCTGTGCCTATTTACATATAGTAAATACACTCACATACTATGTTTTGAGACCTTAACACATATTTTATTTAACTTAATTCACTTTTACTTTCTCAGAGACAAAATGTAGTTGTGCCAGGCTGATTATTTGGAAAAGTCCAATGGGGGTGAAAACTGTATATTTAGGCACTGTAGCTCTGTCAAACGCCAAACTAAACCTCTGACCTGGATTTTCCGCAGGCATTTAAGCGTTGTAAATCAATAGCTGCAGTAGTGACACTGCATTTCCACCATCACTCAATGCACATTATTAAACACTTATGGATGCTGATCAGGGAGGAAAGCCTGGGTGTGGTTAGCCAACCGGGCCGAGAACGGTTTGTAGTCGTGCTGTGCCTTACCAGGCTCAAATGGAAATATAACCGGAACTGTTCTTAGAACCGTTCAGCCCCACAGTGGAAAAACAGCTAGAATCTATGAGCTCTAGATTCTCTTGGAGAATCTGCAAGTAGACTAACCAAA
>RJVU01019258.1:1041231-1056219 GCA_003731715.1 Anabarilius grahami
CATGTTCGATAATAGTCCTGGCCTGAAGACATCAACACGGCAAAATTCAGTTACGGTCAAAGCGCCACCTGTTGGCCACAGGAAGTGTGGCATTTCAAAATGACTTTGGCATAATTCTCCTGTATTCACTCGCTTACATGCATGTCGCCCGCTGCTCGCTGTTTTCCTGAGGCCAACGGGTGGCGGTCAGCCCGGTGCGAGGGCCCTTTCATCGCTGCTTGCAGCTTTAATTACCTTTTTAATCCAAAGTGACCTTAATTACACAAACTGTAAGGTGCAACAAAGAATTAAAACATGTTCCAGCACATAATGCTGAGAGAAACAATCAACTTCCACTGGCTGTTACAAGTTTAATTCTTAGGTTAGGAGTTTGTTCAAATCGCTAACCCTAAGGATCAGCAACAGTAACAGTGATACTTGTCTTAGCAAGCGCCACTAAATATAGCACACTGACCACTTGACCTCAGAATAAAGCCAGGAGTTCAGGAGGACGGGTTACATGCCAGATGAGTATTATTAGTCTCTCTGGCCAATGGTCAACTGTTAGATTAGTTAAAAATACTAGTTTTAAGAATAGATTAGATACACTCACTGAGATTGAGCCAAAAGCATACAATTATAATAACAAAATAAAATCACATTTTTGATTTCAGGATAACTAAATATTACATAAGGCGTGTTGTGTGCAGCATTAATATTAAAGCTCAAAGTACTAAACTGAGTGACGTCATCATACAGTGACATTAACAGCATGTGGTGTGCCACGCCCACTGAATAACTCCAAATAAAAAACAGCACATGCAAGCATTAAACAACGGATATTATCCATCTGGAAACTGTTTCTTGCTTTCTTATTGTAAACAAACTGCATATACCTGCAGGAACGAGTACATTCTAGATTCAATAGATAAACGCTAAAGGGTGCTACTGTGTAACCAATGTGAAGAAAACCCACCATATATAATTGTTCAGTCAAAGCAATGCAAAATATGAACCGAAATGAGACATAATGCAACGATCATTATATAAAAAAGAACAGACTATTTGCAGGTGGTGAGAGTGACGATCACATATTAGACTGCTAGCAGCTAGCTAACAAAATGGCACAGAAGCACACTGTCAGTTTTAAACAGCAGTCATGTGCTTGTCTCAAATAATAACACACGCACGAACAACGGTGAGATGAAGTCATCTCATGCTATCCTAACACGCATCAGCGCACTTTCCCCTCAGAGGTAACGCAATGCTAGTTCACACAGACGCGCACTTTCCCTAACTACGCTGACGTAAACAACCCCCCGTTACTAAGCAAAACAGTAAGCATAACTGCTTTTGCTCTTTTTATCATGCAAAGCGGGTTAAACTCACTGCGGAGGTTGTTGACGAGCTCTGCATGGCTCGCTCCTCCTGATTTCCAGGCCATTATTGAACACACTCTGCGGATCAGGTAGAGTGCGGCTGTCAGCGCCGCGCCTGCGCACACCGCTCTTCCGACGACGGTTACCACTTCTAGCACGGATACGTCACCAGACATGTCCTGTAACGCTCTTAACAACTCACTGCTGCGTCATTCATTCTGTACGATGTTTTTCCATATGAGCAGATTTGTGTGTTTTTCGGGGTTTGGCAATTCTGTCAGTAGATTCTCTCTGCTGTGTGCTGCCAGCAGAAGGAAAGCACGAGCGCATTATCAGGGTGACGTAAAGCATTATCAGGGTGACAGATTTGGTACGTTTTCTAAATGCGAAACGAAATAACGTTACATTTCTAAAATCAGTAGTGGAATGACGTAAGTGCTTTGGTTAAGCTGAGCTATTCGCATAAGAGATCAGTAAGGCAGTTTTGCAGTGTCTTCTTTCTTCTCTGATTTTAATTTTATCACTAAATATGACGCAGAAGTTTTGCGATACGTCACTACAAGAAAAAAAAGTTTCTTTTTTTTTTTATCTTCGCTTCATTAAGCTTTACTTAAAATGTAACTAATAATAATAATCATTTAAAAATATTACATTATTAATATGCCGTGCAAAGCTAAAACTACTTGGGGAACAAGTATTTTATCTTTTTAAAATTCTATTTTATAATTTATAGTAATAATAAAAAATATATATTTTCATATTTTATCAGCATAATAGTGATTTTATGGAACAGAATCGCGTTTGGTCCTTTGAGGCCGCCGTACTAGGCGAAGGCAGTCGGAGGTGGCGGGATATATTTTGCTACATGTGAAGCACGCTAAACTGAACAACATCACGACAACAAAACACGACACCAGTGTGACCCAATGGATTGCATTAACGCCAAATACATCTCGCAGAAAATCAGTAAGACGCGGTGGCGGCCCGTTTCTTCGGCTTCTTTGCAGCAGCCTGACGTTTTCGCCACAGGATCCTGGGACAACGAGGCGAGAGCGCTACTTCAGATGAGTTACATCACGTTTCACACTGATGTTTTGTTGTTAATCGTCATTCATTGTGTGTTTTCAGAATAACAAAGTGTCTATCTGGTCGGTGGGAGACCATGGAGTCTCAAACATAGATGGAGAGTTTGATGAAGAGCCTCAGTTACTGTGTGACTCCCAGCATGAAGGGGATGTATTGGACCTACAGGTGAGTGTCAAAACACTCCTGCTTATTCGTTATACTGTATGCATGCACTGTAAATATGTTCAATGTTTTGTGAGTAGGGGAGTTCAGGGGCAGTTGTACCATTTACTACATTTCCCCCCCCAAAATATTTACATTGAGAAACTTTTTTTTAATGCAAGTAGTCACTGGAAAATTATATTTACCCACTGTATCTCAGATAGGAGCTCAGACTAATAGTACCATTGCTTGAGAACATTATTGAATCGCCTTTATATTCTACTAATTCTTTCAGCCACGTATGCTCATGTATTTTTTTATTATCTATGTAAATCTAAACTTAAAATGTAGGCCAAGCCCTCTTGGGAGCAGTTCCATGCCATGTTTTAAAGGGTTAGTTCACCAAAATAATGTAATTTTAATTACTCACCCCATGTCGTTCCACACCCGTAAGACCTTCGTTCATCTTCAGAACACAAATTAAGATATTTTTGATTAAATCCGATGGCTCAGCGAAGCCTGCATAGCCAGCAATTGTACTTCCTCTCTCAAGATCCATAAAGGTACTTTTACCTTATGTTTTTACATATTTAAATCAGTTCATGTGAATACAGTGGTTCTACCTTAATATTACAAAGCGACGAGAATATTTTTTGTGCGCCAAAAAAACAAAATATTGACTTTTTAACAATATCTAGTGATGGCTGATTTCAAAACACTGCTTCATGAACCTTCGGAGCTTTATGGATCAAATCAGTGGTTTGGAGAGCCAGAGTCACGTGATTTCAGCAGTTTGGTGGTTTGATACGCGATCCGAATCACTGATTCGATTCAAAAGATTCGTTATTTTGTTTTTTTTTGGCACACAAAAAATATTCTCGTCGCTTTATAATATTAAGATAGAACCACTGAACTCACATGAACTGATTTAAATATGTTTTTAGTACCTTTATGGATCTTGAGAGAGGAAGTACCATTGCTGTCTATGCAGGCCTCGCTGAGCCATTGGATTTAATCAAAAATATTTTAATTTGTGTTCTGAAGATGAACAAAGGTCTTACGGGTGTGGAATGACATGAGGGTGAGTAATAAATGACATTATTTTCATTTTTGGGTGATCTAAACCTTTAAATCCGCTATGTAATGCAGGGAGAAAAGAGAATGATATCTTTTGTTTGTGGACTAGTTTGAGATTAATAAACCTGTCATCTGCATAATCTGTGTAGTTTCTAGATCAAGACAGGCTCGTTTCGGCATCATCAAGTGGGGCTGTGACGATTTTTAAGCTTCAGACTGACTGTCAGGTATTTGCTATGTTTGTTTGTTTCATGATATTTGCATCATCTGATGAATTTCATTATGCACAGCAAAAACTGTCCATTGTAATAATGCATTTTTTGTGATGTTTAGGCTCTGTCATTGGCTCATGTGTGGGAGAGAGCTCATCAATACTCCTGTGATAATGCACCCTGCACTGCAATAGTGTGCAGAAGCCCTGAAATAGTGTCAGTGGGTGAGGACGGTCGAGTTATTCTTTACAAGGCAGATCAGACTGAAGTTGTACGTGTTATTGGTAAGTGTTTTGTGGTTTTCTTTGTAGCATAGACAATAGAGCTGCACGATTCTGGATAAATTGAGAATCTCCCACAATTCTGAACTGACAAATAAACAAAGTAAGAGGTTCTGACAAAATGTTAGATGCTGCGGTCTATTTAAAATGTTTAATTAATCTGAACGAATAATTTAAAAAAAATGGTTTGATTGAATGATTCAGTGACTTACTCATAAAGACTTCAGTTGTTTCATTATCAGATGATCAAATCTCTTGAATGAAAGATTCAATGACAAAAACATTTATTACTTGCTTTCAAAAGGTGATTTGCTCTAATTTGATTGCTACCATAGACATCAGTGTTTATATCCGAACTTTATAACTTTTATCTCAGTACGTTTTTTATAATATGAATATTTGTAACACAAAAATGTGTGGTTGAAAAGACTGTGAAGTTGTTTCATACCTATACATGATAACTGCTCTTTCTGGCTCAGTGGCAGCGCCAGTGCAGATATGAATGTTCGCTGTGATTATCAAAGTTTTAATAGACAAATACGAATCATGTCATTTAGGAATGGGATTGCGTGGGTGTTTGAATCGAGATCGTGATCTTTTAACGATTAACCGTGTAGCTCTAAATGAAAATGAACTTGTATATACATTTTATTTTTGCGTTATTTTAATGCAAAAACAGCTTTACCTAAAATGATTATTCTGTTATAATTTACTTCCAAATCTGTATGACTTACACTCATCCATGGAACACAAAAGATGCTTTTACATACAAAGAAAGTGGATGGTGACAAGTTGCTTTAAAGGGCATATTGCAGGTTAGAGCTTCAGTGATTCATCTGCAGCTTTTAAATCAGATGTCTGGAAACATTTTGGTTTCGCCGTGTCAAAAAACGCAAAAGGAGAGAAGGTGGTGGACAGGTGGTGGACAGACAATTTTCTTTCTAAAAAAAAATTGAACATTAGCTAAAGGATAGTTCAGTGTTTTTCAGAAGGCTTTTAGCCAGACTGTTTAAGGATTTTTTTACTGTTTTTTTTTTTCTTCTCCCTTGCAATGTAGATATTTTGATCTTTCTGATGAAAAACGTGAACATAAGCTAAATGATAGGTCAGTGTTTTTTTTAAAGGCTTTTTGACTGACTATTTTATTTAAGTTTAAGTTATGTTTCTAAATACCAGTTTTAAAAGACTGCTTTTATTTGCCTTGCACATTTAAACCTGACTTAACTTGANCGTGTCAAAAAACGCAAAAGGAGAGAAGGTGGTGGACAGTGGTGGACAGGTGGTGGACAGACAATTTTCTTTCTAAAAAAAATGAACATTAGCTAAAGGATAGTTCAGTGTTTTTCAGAAGGCTTTTAGCCAGACTGTTTAAGGATTTTTTTACTGTTTTTTTTTTTTTTCTTCTCCCTTGCAATGTAGATATTTTGATCTTTCTGATGAAAAACGTGAACATAAGCTAAATGATAGGTCAGTGTTTTTTTAAAAGGCTTTTTGACTGACTATTTTATTTAAGTTTAAGTTATGTTTCTAAATACCAGTTTTAAAAGGCTGCTTTTATTTGCCTTGCACATTTAAACCTGACTTAACTTGATCTTTGTTTGCACTTAAAGGGAATTCCCTATTGTTTACAATTGTTCTAGTTGCTTCTTAACTTGAACATTGCACAGAAGAATCAGTTATGCAACCAAATATTACTATACAGAANAGATTGTGCCAGCCCCTGCAGCTTTTAAATCAGATGTCTGGAAACATTTTGGTTTCGCCGTGTCAAAAAACGCAAAAGGAGAGAAGGTGGTGGACAGTGGTGGACAGGTGGTGGACAGACAATTTTCTTTCTAAAAAAAATGAACATTAGCTAAAGGATAGTTCAGTGTTTTTCAGAAGGCTTTTAGCCAGACTGTTTAAGGATTTTTTTACTGTTTTTTTTTTTTTCTTCTCCCTTGCAATGTAGATATTTTGATCTTTCTGATGAAAAACGTGAACATAAGCTAAATGATAGGTCATTGTTTTTTTTAAAGGCTTTTTGACTGACTATTTTATTTAAGTTTAAGTTATGTTTCTAAATACCAGTTTTAAAAGACTGCTTTTATTTGCCTTGCACATTTAAACCTGACTTAACTTGATCTTTGTTTGCACTTAAAGGGAATTCCCTATTGTTTACAATTGTTCTAGTTGCTTCTTAACTTGAACATTGCACAGAAGAATCAGTTATGCAACCAAATATTACTATACAGAATATTGATGTTCCTGACTACAACTTGCACTTTAAAAGCACTATGTGATCAGCCTTTTATGTTGTCATGGATCCATAAATACAACAATAAATTGCCTGTTGACTGGCAAAAGCAGAATAAATGTCAGTATTTTTTCGCTATTATCATCACAAACACTATCGTGAGCTATTTAACAATACCGTGAGCTTTTCCACAATATCGCAATAAATATCGTACCGTGAGGTCAATATCGAAATTGTATCGTACCGTGAGATTTTGATATCGTTACATCCCTAGTGATTCAATGTATGGAAAAATAATGTATGAAATACATTTTCCTGAAAAAACACGTATAAATACGCTACATAGGCTTCTGGAGTCGGTTTTTGTGAGAGAATTTTACTTCCGCATCTGAAAAATACCAAATCGGAAGTGACGTAACTCAAGGGAGTGCGATCAATATAAACAATAGGAAAACAATGGATCACAATGACAGTTCGGACGCTGAGGAAATTGTAAATGTTTATTCATACTCGTATAACTAACCACAGCCATACAGTTAGCCTGCTATGTGGTCAAGAGAGCAGGGCAGGCCAGAATTAGACAGAATAACGGTCAAAAGAGACAAATTGAGCTGTTGTGTGAGGAGAACCAGTGGAGAACAGAGCAGAGACCGATGTTAGCTTAGCTAACGATATGTAACACTGTGCTCAGATCACAATATTGTACAGATTATTATCATGAATCAGGCAATAGCAAAGCTATTGGTCATCTAGGAGTAACGTTATTGATTACTAATAACAGAATCTAATAAACCTTGATCAGGCGTATATCACACGCGTTAATATCCGTCCACACTAAAGTTACGTGATATAGCGGTTTCTCATCAAGGCTGATTTGGTAGTTAGCAAATGAAATAATAAAAAAAATATAAAAAGACTTAGTGAAGTCCGTCTCTTCACCTGCACAAAACACACACCGGCACTGAAGATAGCAGCATCCTTTTTCTTGTTATTAAACCTCTGGACTCAATGTCCTGACAGGCTGGAGTTTGTGCAGCCTCCACAAACACAATAATTTACCATTTCGATGATAAATAGAATACAAAAACTACAGAAAACACACTGATTCACGACCGCTGTCACTGAATACCAACCTGCTCTGCACTGAATCGACACAGAGCTCGGCGAACGACTCCCTTTAGTGACGTAAAATGACGCGACGCTGAAAAAAAAGCGTTTTTTACAGAGACCGTCACTTTATCTACTAAATTCATGCCCTTATGTCCTGCAAAACATTTTTAAACCCTGCAGTACCTTTTTATATGGTATTTTTGTACAAGGTTATATATTCATCTCGAAAAAATGTTTAACCTGCAATATGCACTTTAAAGGGGTCATGACATGGATTTAAAAAAAAAAAAAATGTATGTTCCTAATTTTTTTTTTTTTTTCACAAAACAAATATATACATGCAGAAATGTTTTTTTCGTCAACCCTCATTTTGACCCTCTGTCTGAAATGATTTGTTTTTTTTAAAGGGATAGTTCACTCGAAAATGAACATTCTCTCAAACCTGTATGAGTTTCTTTCTTCTGTTGAACACAAAAGAAGATATTTTGAAGAATGTTGGTAACCAGACCGTTGACATTAGCCACTGACTTTAATAGTATTAGTAAGTTTTTCCCCTACTATGGAAGTCAGTGGTTACCGAACTGTCTGGTTACCAACATTCTTCAAAATATCCCCACAGATTAATGAACGTTGAGCTTCATGGCATGAATTGTCATAGTAGTTCTTTGTATGGACAAATGCTTTGAGATTCTGCTTAACTTTTGTGTTCCAGTGAAGAATGTAAGTCATACATGTTTGGAATGACATGAGGAATAAATCGAGAGAACAAATTTTTGGGTTAATGTATCCTTTAATTAAATTTGACCTGCATGCATATGTGTTTTGAATCCTACGATTATGATTAATAGCACTGTGTTATTGTCTTTCAACAGAAAATGCAGATAGCAGTACGATTCATGCCGTGACGTTTCTAAGGATGACTGAAGTACTCACTGTTAACTCCATCGGTCAACTGAAGATGTGGGACTTCAGACAGCAGAGCGACAGTCCTGCACAAATTCTCTCTCTGTATGATTTGCTCATACTAGATTAAAGAACCATATGAATATTATTCTTCGAATAAAACTGTATTCATTTGGTATCTCAGGAAAACACATCCATTCACATCAAAATTATAGTAGAAAATAAATATTTTGCATAAAGAAAATGCCTATTTTTAGGACCAATGAGACATTATATATAATTTCCAAGTAAAAAAAATAGCCACTCATTAGCCACTTTCACAAATTGCTGCATTACATTTTCCAATGAACAGCATTGATACAGATTTTTTTTTCTGGCAATGTTTTAACTTCTTAAGTTGCTCTCTTTTCTGTTTTCTTATTCTGTTTTCATATATTTTCTGTTCATGCAGCACTGGGGACAGAGTGCCCTTGCACTGTGTGGATAAACACCCAAACCAGCAGCACATAGTGGCCACAGGAGGGCAGGATGGGATGCTGTGTATCTGGGATGTGAGACAGGGCAATACACCCTTCTCTCTCATAGAAGCCCATTCAGCAGAAAGTAAGTACCCTTTGAATTATTTAACTTTTAAAAAATAAATATACTTGAGTTCTGTAAACACACATACTAGACATTCAGAAAATGTCATAAAAAGACATTACAGTAGGAATTATCTTATTCATGATTTCAGTTTGGTCTTAGCAAGTTTAAAAGTTGAAATTTGCAAGGAATTAGTATCATTAATGAGGACCAAATAAAATGGACTGTCATCTTGTATTTGTGAAATTGTCCTTCAATATTTGAAGATGTCAAAGCTTAAATCCCAAAGAATACTTCACTTCACTAGGGTGCGTGTGACATAAATAGGGGGCTTAAATGTCAGAAACCTAAAAAAATTAGATAACACTGGCAGTGATTCTGATCTCTTTTCTGTTTTCTACAGTGTGGGAAGTACATTTTCATCCATCAAACCCCAATCACTTGTTTACATGCTCAGAGGATGGGTCTCTGCTACACTGGGAGACGACTTCAGGATCAGACATGAGCACACTCCTACAGAGTAAGACAAACACTCCTTCACATCTACAATAATAATAGTATCTATCTATCTATCTGATTTTTATCTTAAATATTAGTGTAAATCGGATTACTGTCTGATTTGGTATGCACGTTGCATTTACACTGCGAAACTAAATTGCTGTGATAGGTCTACCACTTAGAGCATGTGGCAGAAATGTAATGCCCCTAATATTATGACACGTTTGTTCCCAGAAGAAAACTCAAGACTACAATGGAAGCATTTCAGGGAGTTCAGAAACAGTGCGCACTGATATAGAGAATAACTTCCTTTATAGTGACTTCACAGACCTTTTTCAAGCTCAAACAGCAACATTACACACTAAAGAAAGTTGAATATGTAAAAAAGCATAATAGGACCCCTTAAAACCAAAACCAATGATTTAAAGCTCTCTTTATCCTTTTCATTTGCCTCCTTTCCTTTTTTTCTTGATGAAAGCTGATCACAAGTGATCACAGGTGATGCATTTTACATGCATGTTAATACCTGGAAATAGAAATGCATCTCGGCTGACTGCTTGTGATTTAGGTTACTGAAAACGCATCTTAAAAGTGGAAGTAGGCCCATGCTATTGGAATCAAAATAATTTTTGTTGCATTTGGTAAACCAGTTTTTTTTTTTTTTTTTTTGGTAAAGGTAAAAAAAATTATTTTTAAAGATGCACTCAATACGTTTTTGTTCATGTTTTGCTGGCTCTTTTCCCAATATTACCAGTGGTTTTGGACTCTGTACTGACACCTATTGCCCTGGACGCATAAGACTGATGCTTCACATACAGCAAAGCTGTTTGTGTATCTTTTGTTCCTTTTTACTGTTTTTTCTCTCCTTTTGTACACGTCCATATAATGAACTTTATTGGATTCAATCCTACAATTGTTTGCTGCACAATTGTATTACAATTTGAATTTCACTTATGTTGCACAAGAAGCAATGCTAGACAGGTTGGTCTGTGCATATGGGCTGTAGTAGGACTATGAAGGTTTTGTCCTTATTTATTATTTGGTACACACAACCTTTATTTTTTATTGCTTGTTTACTCATTTTTTTGTATTTTTCCTCTTTTTTTTTCTTTTCTTTTTTTTCAGGGGGCTGGAACAGCAGGGTCATCTCGCATAGTGCCGTTCCGCAGGCAGGGGAGAATGACTCTGTGGTCAGTGCCTGGCTTGCTGGGGACTCCAGCAAAAGTAGACTGGAGGCGACTCATATGCTGCCCAGCCAGACACTGTCTGTCAACAGTCTTGATGTGCTTGAGCAGTGTTTAGTATGTGGGACTGATGGGGAGGCTGTGTACATCCACAGACAACTTCCTGTTTGATTACTCACCTAAAACGGATCAAAGAGAATGCTTGGAATATTTTTATATATTAAATTTCATTGTTCAATTGATTAAAACTAAACAATTAAAATTGCAGTGTGTACAGTATTTCTGTTTCATTAAAGTTCTGTTGAAGTACTGTGGTGTTTACTAAATCCAGATTTTTCTGTTGATGTTGAAATTATTGCATAGGCCTTGCGGAGATACAATGGTTATGGTGTTATCGTATGGTGTAGCCTTATGTGCACCAGTACACAATGTGTACGCCATGACACAATACGATATGTCCATAGTAGATCATGTCATTTGTGTTCACCTGAGAAGGGGGGGGGGTAATTGCGAGCAAATGGGCATTGGGCATCTGTACAATAATACCTGTGAAGTGTTCGTGATGTCATAGTAGCTGCCTGCTATTATCCACCACCCACAGGATAAAGAATAAGCAAAAAATCAATAACCTAGAGAAGTCCATAACATATTGTATGCTTACTGAAAGTGTGAGAATATCAGATTATTAAAACATAATGATTTGAAACATTAACAAAAGATTATTAAAACATGATTTAAAATGTAGGACTACTTTAAAAAAACTTTAATTTGACATTATTACGAAATGCACTTTTAAACCTAAATGTGTTATTTCATTAATATTATATTATCTGCAAGAACTACAAGTGGACATTCAATATTATTGAATGAAGAAAATGATTTCTATTAAGAAAGGAGAAAATGAACACAACATTGCAAGAGTAAATAAGTTTATTGAATTTTTTATTTTTTTTAAAAGGTTAGTACATTAAGTTACAAAAAAAGCACACTTTGCTGAATAACTCTCTTATAATCTTTGGTTGGCTGTATTCACGACGCAGTAGCTGGTTGAAGGGGACCAAACCTCGCAGAAACACCTGACTTGGTTCCATTTGACCAGCCACAGCAAGGCGTGCTGCTTCAGGAAGAGAGAACGGAGCTTATGTTGACAATGTTCAGCAAATCATTCTTGTTGCTTACCTGTTGAGAAGACAAAGAAAAAAAACTGAAATACTCTAAAAAATAAAACGGAATCAAATTGGCAACAGATTGCCTCATTTACAAATTGTTTCTTCAATAAGATTTTTATTTCCTGCGCTATTCAATGGATAAACATGAGTTTAGCATTGTTAATTACTGTCTTTTTATTTAATGTGCTGAAAGCTGAGGGAAGAATTCAGCCTCTAGTGTCTTCTTTTGGAAACCTCATACGGTTTGTATAGCTCTCATATGGATTAGTGAAGTAAGGGACAGCTGTACTCTGTCAATCTGCCCTGATCTTCAGTAGCTATGGGTCAGTGAGTGATGATCAGGGTGTGGAGCAGTGGAGGCCTGCGGCCAGCCAACTCACAGAAGCAACAGCTTTACCACCTGATCCATTCTATGAACATGAATAATTAATGCAGCTCAAATGAAGTATACATCTCAGAATACAAAATTACACAAATGTATGTCAACTTGGAGTTAAAACTACTCAAAAACTATTTATGTTTAATTGATCAGTTTTTATCCATCACAATGTGCTTTATTTGCAGGATGATAGATTCCCCCTGAAACCACACACTTCCTTACATTCCATAACTTGAGTAATTCATATGGGCATATAAGGAAGCATGTCTTCACAAGGGGCAAATTTCAGTCTCCCTCAAACAATAGACAAAGCTGTCAGGAAAAATGCAAAGGTCATACATACATATTACAGTTTTGTATTTATTTTAGCAATTCGTATTTTTCTCTGTTTCATAACTACATTAAATTATATAAAAAGTAACAGCAAAATGTTAGATAACTACAAAAATATTGGCCATAATGATAAAAAAGCAATATTTTTAGCGTTCCTTTTCAAGAACATTTGTCCTTCACTAAAGCAAGCAAACAAAAAAATGGCACACTCTGTATAATAATAAGCTCATGTGCAAAGAAAAACTGAATTTACCTGTATGTAGATATCCTTTCCATAATCATTCTTTGTGTTGACACGTATCTGTAGCCAAGGAAGTATAAGGAGGAAAGCCAGCCAAGCAGAAGAGGACTAGCACATCTAGCACTCGAACATCTTTCTCACATTTAAATAGACCAGAAGGTTCCTCATTCTGCCATGTAGCAAGTCCAATATGCACAAACTGCCTCTTTTTTACTCCTTGATGTAGGAGCTTGATTTACAGTAGATCAAAGAGGCACTATGACACCTTAGGTGTAAACCCAGTAACCCTCTCATACCTCCATTTCCTTTAACAGCACCATTTCCAGTGGCAGAGATGTAAAATCTTCCATTTGCTGCCTCATAAAACAGAGAGATGTCATCCAGCATCTCAGTCCAAATCAAAATGGAGTTATTTATAATATACATATATATCTTCATTCATATCTGCTAAGAAGGAAATAAAACATTTCAAAGAAGACATCCTTTTGATCCCAGACATGGAATGAACAAGTGTTTGGCTGCTCTCATTAAATCTGAAATAATTTGAAGATATTTAATCTCGACTGCTTCGCTAATTAAAGAACGAGAAGTGAATTTTTGAAAAATAAATTAATATATAAAAAAGTACCATTTTAAGATGTTGTAATTGACATTATGCAAAAAACTATTCCAATTTCCGAAAAAAAAAGCACTCCCTGACTAGTTATACAAAACCAACCCAATCTACCAATAAATGAAAACTCTCCCCACACCTTTCTGTTCCCATCTTTCCTCTTCTGCTGAGTGCTACAGTGTATCGTCCTCTTTGCATGACCGGTGGATTCTGCCCAGACATGGCCACATGCTCCCGGCCTTTTCAAGCGCTCGGCCTCCCTTATACTCCCCCCTCTGCCCCTGCGGTCCCCCACCTGTTGGTGTCCTTTAGAAGCCAGGGCCTCTCCTATGCCTGCTGTCCAACCCAATCAGGGCCATGACAGCGGAGAGCGAGCCTGTGAAATCACACCTCTCAGCTGTTCACACTCGCCTCGAGACACCCTACACCCACTGCTCCCCTTTTTACACCGAATTTCAATGGCTCCTTTAGGGAGAGAGAAGGGAAACCTGGAAACAACTGTGGGCGAGTGACTTCTGTAAGGTAGTGGGTTAGTAGTAGTCACAGCTGAAACAAGCTAGTGTGACTACTGTCTGGGATTTGGTAAGCCAGCAGGCTTTAGGCTCAAGGCTTGAATGATTTGTGTTCAAGATGCTTGTTTACTTTGATGAATTGTGAATGATGCACTACAATTAGTTTTTCTGAGCATCAACAGTAATGACAGCAACATGTTTTTGTACATTATTTTGTAGTATTTTACACAAATTATGTCTAGATAAAAGGCACTTAAGGTATTCCAACTCAATAAAATATAGCCTTTACTGTCCTTTATATATATATTTATATATACAGTACCGGTCAAAAGTTTGGAAACATTACTATTTTTAATGTTTTTGAAAAAAGTCTTTTCTGCTCATCAAGGCTGAATACGGATCTTTAGTAACAATATACATACCATTCAAAAGTTTGGGGTGAGTAATTTTTTTCTTTCTTTTTTAGAAAGAAATTAATACTTTTATTCAGCAAGGATGTGTTAAATTGATAAAAAAATTGATAGTAAAGATTTATATTATTTAAAAAAAAAAATCTATTTTGAATAAATGCTGTTCTTTTTAAACTTTTTATTCATCAATAAATCCTGAAAAAAAAGTATCACAAGTTCCAAAATGTTTTAAAGCAGCACAACTGTTTCCAACATTCATAATAAATCAGCATTTTAGAATGATTTCTGAAGGATCATGTGACACTGAAGACTGGAGTAAGGATGCTGAAAATTCAGCTTTGCATCACAGAAATAAATTATATTTCAAAGTATATTCAAATAGATATCTGTTATTTTAAATTGTAATAATATTTCACAATATTACTGTTTTTTTCTGTATTTTTGGTCAAATAAATGCAGCCTTGATGAGCATATGAGACTTCTTTCAAAAACATTTAAAAATTTTAATGTTTCCAAACTTTGACCGGTACTGTATATACAGGTCCTTCTCAAAAAATTAGCATATTGTGATAAAGTTCATTATTTTCCATAATGTAATGATAAAAATTAAACTTTCATATATTTTAGATTCATTGCACACCAACTGAAATATTTCAGGTCTTT
>RJVU01019258.1:1058984-1083037 GCA_003731715.1 Anabarilius grahami
ATATATATATATATATATATATATTTATATTATAAAATTATATTAAGTAGTGGTAGAATAACAATTTACACTACTATATAAAACTAACAATTCAGTCTTACACATTACTTGATGCTTGATGACCACATGATTTTAAGGCTGAGCCAGCCATGTAGTGAACCCGACCTAGTTCTATGGAGGAAATGGGAGAGGTCTGGGTACATTTTCCCCTGCAACAAGCATGCCAGTACCCCTGAAGTCAGCACCTGTGTTCTAAAAGAAGCCCAGGCAACAGGAGACCCAGCCCTATTCACAGAGACCTCGGGCCAGAGATGAGGCTTACTCTGAAACCCAACACTCTGCACCCTTTTAACAGCATTAAACCACCACAAATAGCCAGCAGCATTGCTCTTCTCAGGAATAGCACCATGCATGCTCAACAATTACTGTTTCCTGTGGCTGCACATGACAGTAACAAATTAGACATTTCCATCTTCATCATTACTGAGGATTACAACATATGCCGTCAGGTCATTATACACCTGTCAGTGAAGATGTTTTTGCTTCTAAAGCTATGAATCTGCTGTAATTTCACATAATCTTAAATGTTTTACTGTTTAAACGAACTCTGGGTTTGATTCCATTTTAAAAATATATAAAAATTGAAAAAACACACTATGGTTGGTTGTCATTTTCAATAGCTAATCCAATGGAAGCTGTGAAACAATTGTAAGGGTGTGTCTATAATGCACTACGGAAACAATACAAAGCTAGTGTTCAATTGGGTCAACGGGAAAAAAGAGAATGAGAGAGTGAGAGAGTGAGAGAATGGTCAGTGTTTGAGGAGAACGTAAGCTCCAAATCCGACCGCTCGATTTAT
The DNA here is from genome assembly GCA_003731715.1 of Anabarilius grahami. Lineage (NCBI taxonomy): Eukaryota > Metazoa > Chordata > Actinopteri > Cypriniformes > Xenocyprididae > Anabarilius > Anabarilius grahami. Next base: position 1,059,844 of record RJVU01019258.1, read on the forward strand.
TTTTAATACTGGCAGTCAAAATGGGCCCCACAGTGCTAATAACTTTGTTCCTCTCTGTCACTAGAATTTGGCCAGCAGCATCCAAGTTTATTCTAAGAGGTTATATAGCTCTCTCTTTTTCCGGAGGCTGACATATAATTTTTCAGGCAGTGCAATTTAAACAGCTGATTCCCAGGACACAGATGCACAGCACAGGACTTGAAGCAGATAGCCATAGATAAGTAGCTAGCCATAATCCTTTTGGGTTACATTTCTGCTCAAATTAGAGAATCAATGATATTAAATGGAGCTTATTAAACATTTAACCACAGTTTTTACAATATGAACACACATTACTACTGTTGACAAATAATTCAGTTACTACTGTTGACAAATAATTCCCTTCTCTCAGTCAGACTCAAGAGGTTTTTTGACAGATGAAGGCTAAAGGTTTTCAACTCATTCTCGGTCCCATGTAGGATAACTTAGTTTGGTTTAACTGAAGAATTTTTTGACAGAAATATATTACTACTGTACAGAAGAATGTAAAGTTATAATGACAATAATAATAGTTTATTAAATTTTTTAAAGAAATATCACAATGTTCGTTCATGTTTTAATTTAAACCTCTGTTCTTCAGCACTTTATAAGATCTGTTCTTTTGTATACAATAAAAAGTCAATAAGGGTCCAATGTTGTTTTGAATTGCACTAATTTTTTTATTGCAAGGACAAAACACTTATTTAAATTAATAGAATGTACTGTTCTACAGAAGAAAGTTATTTTGGAATAAGATGAATGTGGGTAAATGACAGAAATGCATTATTTTATAATACATGTGATTTCAGGGTAGTGCATCTTGTCTAATGTGAAAGATATCAATACACACCAAGGCACACCATAATTCTTCAGTTTTAAAAGTGTTGTCCTTCCTTAGGTATGACAGTTGCTCCCGCTGAGGTTGACACAGCTGTCTGTGAGAGTCTAGTGCTGCTCTGTGAAGCATGGGAATAGAAAAGGTCAAAGGACACTTGCATTTCAGTAGATGTCAAAACAGGTGCTAGCAATTGAGAAGTAAACAGCTTATTCCCTGTCCCACAAAGATGCTAAAAATGACTCTTTGAAGAAATTTTGTATGATGTTAATTTACTTTTCCTGTGAGAAACATTTCTGTCTCAGTATGTGATTTGCTGTGAAGTAATATATATATATATATAAACTCTGACTACCTTTTGGACTCTTTCACATGCATTTTTCCAATCACAAGTAGGCTACAATTTTAGTAACTGAAGGCTAGATATTGAACGACAGACCAAATGGTCATACGGCAGGAAATGCACCTCTGACCCCATCCTGTCACTCCTTAAAAGACCTACATGAAACAGACAGGGTGTCAAAATGGGATGTGTTGGTTCAACTAGTGTTAGCAAACTCATTAAAAAAGAAAAGGCCACTGAATGAACGTGTGAGCCATGGTGGTGGTCAGGGTAAAGTTGGGGTAACTAGGTCAAAAATGGCATAATTACACCGACTGACAAATGAACAAAGGATAATAGGTGTGTGAAAACCAAGGACTCTACATTAAGGTTTATTTACTGCAGGAGCTGTGACATGTGACAATAAAAAAGTAATATATGTGGTGTAGCCACATCAGTGTTAAGAAAATAATTCACAACAATTGTCATCAAATAGATTTAATGCAACAGTCAGTGTTGTCTAAAAAAACTATCATATTTGATGTCAGATCCTGCACATACAAAGGCAATAATTTTGTAGCATGAAAAAGGCACACAAGTTAGTTTCAACATTATTTGTTCTTCAGCTATTCCTCTTTGAACTAAAAAAGTATCAGCTGTATGTAAAGTGACCCAAATTTGGTTTTTAAATGCTGAAACAATGTATAATTTAACAATTTACTCTTAGAGCTTTCTGAGATCCCAATATTTCTTGGAATTGAACCATGCTTTTAATATTAAGATGTCTTTAAACAAGCATAGATAAAAAAGCTTTTTATTCGAGGTACTGTTTGTTTTGTTAAAAAAATCGAATATTAGCTATTGTGTTGGTTATTTGTAAATTTATTGACAACAAAGTATGTTAATAGAATTTTCATGAGAACTTGCTGCGCGCTCTGTTACTCACTTCCTTTGTTTACTACCGGGCAAGATGGCGGCGCCCATACAACCCATAGCACGGAGCACGTACAGTTTATAAATTAAGCTGTTTTTCGAGCTGTATTCAGTTTTAAAACCGATTTAACCACCAACTTATCTATCGAACGTTTGTTTTGGTGGATCGCGTACATTGTATCAGTTCATTTATCTTGTTGTACCACGCATTATTGGTCTGTGCTGTGAAATGTTCACGAGGATTCGTGTTTGTTTAGATCTGCTGGTTAGCGTGTAAATATTCATCAGGTCGATCCGGAGACAAATCACAGGGAAGATATAAGTCCATTAATGCCTTTTAGTAGAAGTGAAATCAGGAAATTGAAGGCATGCGGTGTGTGAAGGCACTGCAGCTCACCCTCGCGGTCGTCAAACCAGATGCTGTGGCCCATCCGCTCATTCTGGAGGTGAGATGATGACATTACACCTGTTGTAATGGACAGCTGTCTGATTATATAAATAATTAAAGAAAAATTCAGTGGCAACAAACTAAACTCAGGGGAAAAAAGAGAAAGAAACGTCCCTTTTCCAGGATTAAAGATAATTTTGTAAAATTCAAATAAGCTTCAAATAGCTTTGTTGGAAAGGGTTTAAACAATGCCTTTCATACTAATTGAATGAACCATAAACAATTTTTGCACATTCATCTGTGGAACAGTACTTAATACACTAACTGTTTATAGGCGGTCACAGTTACAATAACTTGGGAACTTTCTACTGACTCACCAGGAAAAATAAACGGCAATGTCCATAATGTAAGACACCTAAGACAGTGCTATAGGGAGACAAGAAGGACAACTGTTCATCTTTGCAGTGCCAAATCACACGTAACCTTATGTCCGCCCCCAGACATGTTCAAGAAGTGCCTTGGTGGACGAGTGGGGTAACATCTCAAGAGTAAGAACTGGCAAATCTGCTGCAATCCGGGAGGATGAGATTTACTGTAGTACTTAAAGCAGCTGGTGGACACACCAAATACAGACTGCTACTATTTATATTGAAACTTTGTTCATGTCTGTGAAATGAAAAAGCTGTCATCGTCATTAATTACTCACCCTCATGTGGTTCCAAACATGACTGACTTTCTTCTGCTAAAAAACAAAATATAATTAGTTTTTTTTTGGTTTTGGTGACCATTGACTTCTAGTGACCTATGAACAAAAAACAATTAAGACAAAATATCATCTTTTATGTTCCACAAAAGAAGGAATGTCATTTGGGTTTTGAAAAGACATGAGGGTGAGTAAATAACAGAATTTTCATTTTTTTTTATTTTGGGTAAACTATCCCTTTAAATACATTGGCTAAATGGTTGTTTGATAGTTCTGTGTGTTATCTTTTACCATAGGTTCCATAATTGTTTCGCTGTTTTAAATTTCTTCGAAAGCCCATAATTTGTCTGTTCCTTCATGATAGCTTACCCCAGGGTTCCCCAAACCGGGGGTTTACAAAAAGCTAATAATGAATTGAATAATACAAATTTCAATAAATGAAAAAATATAAAACATTTAAATAAAAACAATAAAAATAAAACAATCAGAAAGATGGAATATTTTATGTTTACCTGCATGTCATGTGACCAACCATTAGCTAAAATGCAAAGATTATTTGAATATTGTATACATTTTTTAAATAAATCCATAAATCTTAACTTTGTTACTATTTTAGGTCAGAGTTTCAGCTGACAAAAAATTTGGGAATCTTTGGCTTACCCCATATAGTTATTTATCCTTCTTAAAGAATTAGTCCACTTTTAAATAAACTTTTCCTGATCATTTACTCACCCACATGTCATCCAAGATGTTCATGTCTTTCTTTCTTCAGTCGAAAATAAATTAAGGTTTTTGATGAAAACATTCCAGGATTATTCTCCTTATAGTGGACTTCAATGGCCTCCAGACGGTTGAAGGTCAAAATGACAGTTTCAGCGCAGCTTCAAAGGGCTTTAAAAGATACCAGACGAGGAATAAGGGTCTGATCTAGCGAAATGATCGGTCACTTTCGAAAAAAATGTATATGCTTTGTATAAACAAATGTTCGGCTTGTAAGTGCTTCCGCCAAAACCGCATTTCCATATTCTCCAAAAAGTATTCTACTTACAGAACGAACGCAGCGCCAGTTAATTTTTTTCCGTAAGTAGAATAGGGAAGGTGTAGGACATACAGCGTAAGCTTTTTGGAGAATATGGAAATGCGGTTTTGGCGAAAGCACTTAGAAAGGCGATCATTTGTGTTTATAAAGCATATACATCTACATTTTTTTCGAAAATGACCATTCGTTTAGCTAGATAAGACCCTTATTCCTCGTCTGGTATCGTTTAAAGCCCTTTGAAGCTGCACTGAAACTGTCATTTTGACCTTCAACTGTCTGGAGGCCATTGAAGTCCACTATAAGGAGAATAATCCTGGAGTGTTTTCATCAAAAACATTAATTTCTTTTCGACTGAAGAAAGAAAGACATGAACATCTTGGATGACATAGGGATGAGTAAATTATCAGGAAAAGTTTATTTGAATGTGGACTAATCCTTTAAAAAAAAAGAAAGTGTGAAAACTAGCACTTGTCTCTCTTATTCTGCTGAATGTTACTATTTTAATGAATAAAGATGGATGGCATGTAACTCAAAATATGTGGAGGCTTAAGGCTACATAATACTTTGTCTTTACTATTAAAACAAGCCAACGTCTCGCCTGATTTAATTTCCGCTGTGTGTTGCTTCAAAGAGATAAAGGTGCCTTTAATTAGCGACAATTTCCTCATGCAATGTGGTTTGAAGACTGAAGCCTGGACTGCTTTAATTTACGCAGGCGGATTCTAAATTAAATGTTTGTGTTTTCATTAGTCTAAGATGTACTTTCATCACTCAGCCTGTACCCTTGTTTTTTCTGGTTGATTAAAACTCTTAATTAATAATTTTTTTTTATTTTTGCTGTGATCCTTTGTTCTTTTTTTTGTTGAGGGAAAAGATGAAATGAAAAGCCTACAGCAAAACTGCAACAGACTTCCATTAGCATAACAAAAAAATGTTAACCACCAACAATGAGTTTTGGTTTAAAGGATTAGTTCACTTCAGAATAAAATTTTCCTGATAATTTACTCACCCCCATGTCATCCAAGATGTTCATGTCTTTCTTTCTTCAGTCGGAAAGAAATTAAGGTTTTTGAGGAAAACATTACAGGATTTTTCTCCATATAGTGGACTTCACTGGGGTACAACGGGTTGAAGGTCCAAATTGTAGTTTCAGTGCAGCTTCAAAGGGCTCCACATGATCCCAGACAAGGAATAAGGGTCTTATCTAGTGAAATGATCTGTCATTTTCTAAAAAAATAAAAAAAGTATATACTTTTTAACCACTAATCTGCGATTCGCCACGCACGTTAGAAAGTTCACGCGTGACGTAGGTGGAAGTACCGTGGTAGGGCAGAAATCTCCATCTCATTTTCTCCTCCAACTTCAAAAACATCCGATATCATTGTATTACTTTTTTTGTGTAAAGGGCATTTGGCTTAGTCTTTGCACATTCGCTTTGTAGACACTAGATCTGTACTTTCACCTACGTCACGTGTGACCTTTCCAACGTAATTGCGTCATAAGTGGCGGATCGCAGAGCAGTGAGAAGACGAGCATTTGTGGTTAAAAAGTATATAAATTTTTATTTTATTTTTTTAGAAAATGACCGATCTTTTCGCTAGATAAGACCCTTATTCCTTGTCTGGGATCATGTAGAGCCCTTTGAAGCTGCATTGAAACTACAATTTGGACCTTCAACCCATTGTACCACAGTGAAGTCCACTATATGGAGAAAAATACTGTAATGTTTCCTGAAAAACCATAATTTCTTTTTTAACTGAAGAAAGAAAGACATGAACATCTTGGATGACATGGGGGTGAGTAAATTATCAAGAAATTTTCATTCAGAAGTGAACTAATCCTTTAAAGAAATGCAGATGGCCATTGGAGCACAGAAACATTTTAATATTTAGTTTCTTTTAATTTCAGGTTCTTCATCAGAAGATTCTCGAACACTTCATTATAATCAGAAAGAAAGATCTGATGTGGAGGACCGAAGATTCAGAAAAGTTTTATGCTGAACATGCAGGTAATGGATCTTTCTTTCTCTGAAATACATTGCATGAATGAAAATGGTCTGTGTTTGTAACAGATTGAATGGTTAAGTACATGTGTGGGTGGGTGTCTATGTGGTGCGTGATTATAAACAGGGTGAGTCATAGTAAAGGCTTCACAAAACCTGGAGATATATAATGTTGAGACAGCATGTGGAGAGAGAACATGTTACTCAGTCTCAGCTTATCATACCCTGCATCCAAAGAAAAGCAGCTGCCTCGCATTCAGATGTCTGTATTATCTGTGCAAAAGCTTGCCCAGACCATATTAACAGATTGCAGCAAAAATCTGCTGCATAAACCGCATCACCCATTCCTAGTAGATAAACCGATCAAAAGATAAATCAAAACAGTCAGCAGTTTGTTTTGTCATCATCCCTGTTTTTTATTTTACAGGACGATTTTTCTATCAAAGACTGGTTGAATTCATGTCAAGGTAAATGTTTATCATCATTTTCTCATTAACCATAAAAGTGCCTACAATGCAACTTAAAGTTAAAGACTATTTATACAGGTTTGTGGACAATTATTTATATGTATTGATTAATTAATTATATATATATTTATATATATATTTTGAACATTTTAGTAATTTTGTTTGTTTTTTTTATTCATTTTTATTGCAGTTTTAGTTTAGTTATCTAGTGCAGCAAGTTAAACTAAATAAAAATGAGAAATGTTGCTTTGGCAACTAGCTGATATAAAATAAGTATTCTTATCATTTATTTCACTTAAAGGATTAGTTCACTTTCAAATAAAATGTTCCTGATAATTTACTCACCCCCATGTCATCCAAGATGTCCATGTCATTCTTTCTTCAGTCGAAAAGAAATTTTTGATGAAAACATTCCAGGATTATTCTCCTTATAGTGGACTTCAATGGACTCCACTGTTGAAGGTCAAAATGACAGTTTCAGTGCAGCTTCAAAGGGCTTTAAACGATACCAGACGAGGAATAAGGGTCTTATCTAACGAAACGATCGGTCATTTTCTAAAAAAAAATACAACTGTATATGCTTTATATACACAAATGATAGCCTTGCAAGTGCTTCCACCATTCCGCTTTCCGTATTCTTCAAAAAGCTTACGCTGTTTGTCTTACACCTTCCCTATTCAACTTATGGAACAAAGCTGCACTGAAACTGTCATTTTGACCTTCAACCGTTTGGAGGCCATTGAAGTCCACTGTAAGGAGAATAATCCTGGAATGTTTTCATCAAAAACCTTAATTTCTTTTCGACTGAAGAAAGAAGGACATGGACATCTTGGATGACATGGGGGTGAGTAAATTATCAGGAAAATTTTATTTGAAAGTGAACTAATCCTTTAACATTAATTTTATTTCAAGCAACAAAATTTTTTTTTATTTAGGATTTTAGATTTAGTTAACTATAATAAGTCTGGTACTTCTGCTTTCCTGCATGATTTGCTCAGCTCAGGTTAGCCAGACGTCTGTTGATGTCTTAGGTCATGGTTTCATGTGAATAGTGAACATGTTTCTATTCTATTGAGTTTCATCTATTCTGTTGCACACATATTTAGAAGTTGAGAATACATTGTTAACATTTCAGCTATTTCATGAATAGGTTCATGATAAAACCTGTTTACAACACTGGGAATAGGAACAACTAATGTAGAAATTATTGATATTGTTTGTTATTTGACTGAACATGCATTTATGGAGGTCAAAGGTTAACCTTATAACCGCTTGTAGCTTCACTAGTCTTAAATCTTCTGAAATCAATTTCCCCAAATTACCCTCTGAGTTGATTATCCTACAGGTTCACAGAAATGTTTCATCAAAGACATTGAGTTTTAAGTCACTGCATTCAGAAAGAATGAAAAGATCTTCTTTATATAGCTTTTTTTGTTGTTTTTTGTTGTCTTTTTTTTGAATATTTACACATACACTACAATTCAAAATGTGGGGTCAGTACATTTTAAAGAAATTATTACTTTCAAGGGACAATAAACACATTTATAATCTTATAAAAGACGTCAATTTCAAATAAATGCTATTCTTTTGAACAAATTTAAGCAGCACAACTATTGCCATCATTGATAATAATAATAAATGTTCCTTGAGCACCAAATCAACATATTAGAATGACTTCTGAAGCATCATGTGACACTGAAGACTGGAGTAATGATGCTGAAAATTCAGCTTTGCCGTCACAGGAATAAATGACATTTTATAAAATATATTAAAATAGAGAAGAGTTATTTTAAATTGTAATAATATATTACAATATTACTGTTTTTACTGTAATAACGCAGCCTTGGTGAACATAAGAGAATTCTCTCATAAAACGTTCTTTCAAAACAATTATTATCGACCCCAGACTACTGATGCTGTATGCTGTACAATCCCTCTTTCTTTTGAGGGGAATAATTAATGCAGATATATGATCTGTGGAAAGGGACATCAATGCTCGTTGTTAATGTAGCGGTTTGAGACGAGACCGATGTTACCATGGCACCCTGTCCTCAGAACATGTCTTTGTCTGTGGAAGATAAAACATTAGTGCTGCACACGTATTTTAGTCTACATCAGAGTAATTTAAAAATAAGCAGCTGATTATTCCATTTGTGTGCTGACATTGCCACTAAGTCAGTACTGCTCATCTGTATTGACTAGGGCTGTATGTACTATTGACGTCATGTAAGAAATTATCACACTTTCCTGTTTAGATTCAATTCTGTTTATCCATCTAGGCAAAGACAAGGTTGTTACAGCTCTCTGTTTAATCCTGCTGTTTACATGAACTCTTATTCCCACAATAGTGGCCCAATGAGAGCGTACATCCTAGCCAGGGAAGATGCTATCACTCACTGGAGGGGGATGATGGGTCCAACAAAAGTGTTTAGAGCACGTTTCACTTCACCAGACACCCTTCGAGGCCAGTACGGGCTGACTGACACCAGAAACACCACTCATGGTTCAGGTAGAGTTGCATTGACCTGTTATGATGAAGATTTTCTGAACTGAACAGTTAACTGGCTGAATAGAATAGATCTGGGGTGCCCAATCCTGTTTCTGGAGATCTGCCTTCCTGCAAAGTTCAGCTCCAACCCTGATCAAACACAAGCAAAGCCACTTTAAGGCAAGGCAAGGTTAGCAAAAAAAAAGAAAAAAAGAATAATGCCTGCAAACTCTGAGGTACGCAGGGAAAGAGACAAGAGGCCGTTTTTTTTTTTTAATTGGATGTCATTGGAGAAGAGGCTTCACTACACTGAATAAACCACTTTTGTGAGGAAACAGCTTATCATTTAATGAATCGACTGCCTGTCTGCTAATCTTCAACATGTTTTATGCTAAACAATACATTTGATGGGAATGATATGTAGATTTTACTGTGATAAAATGTTATTTTATAAGAGAAGGCAGAGAAGGGAATGTCGCAACAGGTAGGACTCATTTACGGCATTACCATAGTATTTAAAAGTAATATTGAGTAAAAAATATAGATGTTTTCTTTCCTTGGCTTTCAGGTTTTACCAGCTATGATTAGACTTGAATTGTAATGACTATTATAACTGCATGTATGCATATGATGTTGATATTATGCATGTTAATGAATAAAGAGAAAACAAATAATTTAATTATATATTGTGTTACATTGTATGTTATTTAAGGGGATAGTTCACCCAAAAATGAAAATTTGATGTTTATCTGCTTACCCCCAGGGCATCCAAGATGTAGGTGACTTTGTTTCTTCAGTAGAACACAAATTATGATTTTTAACTCCATCCGTTGCAGTCTGTCAGTTGTATAATGCATGGCAATGGTAACAAAATCTATGAGAGTAAAAAAAACATGCACAGACATATCCAAATTAAACCCTGCGGCTCGTGACGACACATTGATGTCCTAAGACACGAAACGATCGGTTTGTGCGAGAAACCGAACAGTATTTATATCATTTTTTACCTCTAATAAACCACTATGTCCAACTGCCTTGAGCGCGCGCACGGCATCCGGTGCGTGAGGTGTGTACGCGCTCTGGCGTAGTTTACGCAAGCGGTGGAAGTGATCTCTGATTTTTCCCCCGATGATTTTACATACCCAGGAGAGGATCACGTACGACTTAAACCATCAGCTGTGCCTATGGTTTTTCCACATCCAACTGAGGTACGTGAACAAGATCTTTGTACGTGTCCTTTTTATTTGTAAACCTGCCCTTACGAAAAGTAACAAAATAAAAGGAAGTTTTGATGTAATAAAACCATGTTTTTTAGTGGTTTGTATCCATTTGTATAACAACTGTTGTACTACAGGCTCCATGTTTAAACTACGCCAGAGCGCGTACACACCTCACGCACCGGATGCCGTGCACGCGCTCAAGGCAGTTGGACATAGTGTTGTATTAGAGGTAAAAAGTTATATACTGTTCGGTTTCTTGCACAAAATGATCGTTTCGTGTCTTAAGACATCAACGTGTCGTCACGAGCCGCAGGGTTTAATTTGGATTTGTCTGGGCATGTTTTTTTTACTCTCATAGATTTTGTTACCATTGCCATGTATTAAACGACTGACAGACTGCAACAGTTGGAGTTAAAAATCATCATTTGTGTTCTACTGAAGAAACAAAGTCACCTACATCTTGGATGCCCTGGGGGTAAGCAGATAAACATCAAATTTTCATTTTTGGGTGAACTATCCCTTTAATGAAAATAAAAAATGAAGTGTTTTTTCTATTGCTGCCAGGTTAGACTTGTATTGTAATGATTTTTGACTGCTGTGTGCCTAATGATGATAATATAACGCCTTTTAATGAATTAAGGTAAATAAATACATTTTTTAATTAATTAAATATGTATTACATTACAATTAAGATTTTAGTGTAATCATAAATGTAGTTTTATGTGCCCAGTGACTAGCTATTTCATGACCCAGTTTGCCCATTCCTGTCCTCAATCTCCATAAAATAAAGACTCATTTCTTAACAATTCTAAATATTAATTCAACATCGCCTTATATTCTTTCTTTCAGATTCTGTTGAATCAGCCAAGAGAGAGATTTTATTTTTCTTTCCAGAATTCAATGCAGATGAGTGGATGGCGAGGGAGGAGCCACGTTTTAGGTTAGGATTTACTGAATATAATGAGGAGAGACAAATTCATACTCTTCAGGACACGTGATGATCACTAGGCTGATGGTACTTCTGCAGTGCTACATGAATATGATTTTCACCCAGTGTTTCTCTTTTGCTGCATGTGATGTTTATTTTGACGTTACTCTTTTGTGACTACTAAATATCTGTGCCTCAGCTCTGCCAACAATATATTCATTTGTATGTGTTTTATATATGTATTTATATAAGAATATATGTACTAGCTTGGCAGTAAAGATCAATAAATGTTTTCCTCAGCGAACTCTAAGCTCAATTCTTTGGACTTTTTAGGTAACAATAAAACAAACAAACAAATAAATAAAAGTGCACACTCTCAAAAGATTCCTTTACAGTGGGAACTTTATAAGATTCCTATTTATGTTAACCCCAAAAATAAATGAAAAATATACTGACAACCACATTATTCTATAGATTAACTGCTAATACTTTACAATAAGTTTCAATTCATTAACATAAGTTAATGGATTTGGTATTTATTAGAGCTCAATAAACAATGCATTTTAAAGCAAATGTTAAAGGGTTAGTTCACCCAAAAATTAAAATTATCCCATAATTTACTTACCCTCAAGCCATCCTAGGAGTATATGACTTTCTTCTTTCAGCCAAACACAATCAGAGTTATATTAAAAATATTCTGGCTCTTCCAAGCTTCATAATGTGAGTGAATGGTACCCGAAGCCCAAAAAATCGCATCCATCCATCCTTCCGGATGGACAAGAAGTTTTAAAGAAAAATGTTGGAGGATTTCAATATAAGAGGAGCCACATCATTTGTTGGGTCAGAGGTCACCCTTCCACCAGCACTCGACTCTCTCTTGAACGCAAGTACGTCCGTTGCCAGGAAGCCAGTGATTATAGTTTGTTTTAAATATTTATATTTTCTTACAAAAACCCATCACTTCACTTCAGAAGGCATTTATTAACCCACTGGAGTTATATGGATTACTTTTATGATGGATGGATGTGTTTTTTTTTAGCTTTAAAATCTTGGGTACCATTCATTCCCATTATAAAGCTTGGAAGAGCCAGGATATTTTTAAATATAACTCAGATTGTGTTTAGCTGAAAGAAGAATATACTCCCAGGATGGTTTGAGGGTGAGTAAATTATGGGATAATTTTTATTTTTGGGTGAACTACCACTTTAATTTATAAATATTCATTGATAGTTTAGGTTCATTATAATAAACTACTTTAGGCCAAAATATATTCAAGATTTAAATGCATATACAATTTCCAACCATTTGGATTAAACCGTTTTAATATAATAAACCTAATGTGATGCATATTTGTCAGTCAAACATTAATGAAACGATTAAGAATGAGATTTATGTAACCTTACTAATAAAACTAAACCAAATATGTTTTAAATACACAATAACCAGATTTATACATTTATCATGAACAAATCCATTTTTAAAATGTAAACCAACTGAAGCTTGCTTGTTCTACAGCTAGCCATATTTTAACTGTTCATACTTTTTACCTGAATAAATTTGTTTTCAAAATAACCGAATTAACGCTGATTCTAAAGAATGTGAATAAATACATTTTGAAAATATGATTAAATAAAATCAAATAGACAAGAATACATTAATAGTTTGACTTGTAATAGTATATGTAATAGTGTTATGTAATAGTATTGTATTCATTGTAAGTTCATCTTACCTAATGCATTAATGTTAATATATAGAACCTTTGTATTGTAAAGTGTTATCAATTAATTCTGAGACTGGACCAAGAAATAGGTTAGGATAAGTAGAAGTTATTATGCTCTTCCAATTTACCACAATAAATATTTAATAACTCAATAAATATCATCTTCCAGTCAGTAAAGCAGTGATGTGTCAAACAGTATTGGAATAATGGAACGGAGCTTCTTACCTGTTTCACAGTAGTGCTAAATTGCTACAGAAACTGTAATTAGGTTTTGAACAAATGTTTGCACTTGTACCTCAAAAATAAAAAAAAACACATAACTGTCATAAAAAGGCAACATTAGTGTGGTAGTAAGTGTATGGGATGTACAAAAGAGCCCTGATTTTCAAATCCAAAGTCAACATTGAAACAATCCATCAACTTCGAAAAACTTCTTCAAAAACACTTGTGTTGTTTCTACGTTTTTAAATGATTTAAATATTTCACAAAATCATTCAGTAGGCCGACCTCTCAATTGCCCTTCCTGATCTATACTGTGCTTTGAGTGTATGTACAGTAGATGCTTTTACTAAGATTATATTTGTTGGCATCAGAAAATGAAAAACATTAAAGAACATTATGACAAAGACATTACAGAGGAAAGATGTACATAAAAATAGACATTATTAAAGAAGTCGAATGTAACTGAATGATGAAACAAACAATTAATTGACCCTTGAATGAAAGCCGTTAATCACTGATTAAGCACTGATGAACTTCTTCATTTAGGTCATCCCTGCTTTTTACTTCTTTGGTCCATGACATCTTCACAAGTTTTTGCTTATCCACCTCATTGAGGCACTTAGTCAAGTGCTGAGTCCATCAGACCATCCACCGGTTTCATGACCTCGTAGGTGGTTTGCAGTGTCTCCTTGATCTTCCCGCTCTTGTCCACCTGCCGTATACTTTGAGTCACAGTGATGGTCACTTGCTTGGTGGACATCCTGTTGTCCTGCCATTTGGTCTAATAAAGATGGCATTTAAAGTTTATCAGACAAGACAATTACCAGTCTTTTTAACATTTTATTACAGTTTTCCCTCAGTTGCTTACACATTTCCTGAAACCTACACTCTCCCCAATGAACCTTTCAGTGGACAGTTTTTAAAAGAACCATGTTTTTCTTAGTGTGAAGATTGTTTCGACTACAAAGAACCTTTTATGCCAAGGAAAGGTTCAATTGATGTTAAAGGTTCTTTATTGAACCATAGATGCCAAAAAGAACCTTTATTTTGAAGTGTCAATCACATTTCTTCCTAAACAAAAGGTCATGTAAACATGTTTTATTTCAGAGAAAGTTCCTCTAAAATGTTCCCCGAACGGTCAAAAAATTTGAAAGCCAAACAAGCTCAAGTGTCTCATTAACGTGAGCGGAAGCTACAAGTCTATTTTCATGCACTAATCAATTGTTTGTAGTCAATTACTTTAATAAAGTCAATTATTGTAATAAAGGCTATTACAGTCAATTACTGTAATAAAGGCTACTTTAATCAAATGAACGATAATTTCAGGTGTGGTGTAGATGAAGGGCTACATAAAACAGAAAGGGTTGGAAACACTGATTTATATTACAGTGTCTTGTTCACATATGCTACGTGCAGAAGATTGTACTAAATACAACCATTACTTTGGATTAAAATACTTACAATTTCCTCAGTTCGCAACACACTTCTCCTCTGCACTGTGGTATCAGAAGAAGATAACACTTCCTGCTCTTGAGAAGAGAGTATTGCAGGAGTGGTGCCGGTTTTCATGTCATTCAGTCCCACCTCAGACATGGCAGAACACACTTTCAGATATGCCTGAGCCGGAGCAGGCAGGCCATCATCAAAGAGATCTAATGAAAAGAGATAGAAATATAGAAGTTAATTCTTTTGTTAACAAAATCAATGTAATGGTGATCATCATATCAGAAATATTACACAATCAGTTGGAAGGAGGTACATATAAATACTGGTACCCATAAAATATCCATCCATCCATCCATCCATCATTAGAATTTAAAAAGAAATGTTTTCTATTTGAATATATTTTCAAATGTAATTTATTCCTGTGATAGTAAAGCTGAATTTTCAGAATCATTACTCCAGTCTTCAGTGTCACCTGATCCTTCAGAAATCATTTCTTATATTGTTAAAACAGTTTTGCGGAATAATATATTTGTGGAAACAGTGATACACAACCATTCAAAAGTTTGGTATAAGTAAGATTTGAAAAAAAGTAAAGAAATCAATACTTTTATTCAGAAATAACAGAAAAAAACACACAATTACAAGATTGTTCTTTCAAATAAGTTTAAATAAATGTATATACACCAATCAGGCATAACATTATGACCACTGACAGGTGAAGTGAATAACACGGATTGTCTCTTCATCACGGCACCTGTTAGTGGGTGGGATATACAGGTCCTTCTCAAAAAATTAGCATATTGTGATAAAGTTCATTATTTTCCATAATGTAATGATAAAAATTAAACTTTCATATATTTTAGATTCATTGCACACCAACTGAAATATTTCAGGTCTTTTATTGTTTTAATACTGATGATTTTGGCATACAGCTCATGAAAACCCAAAATTCCTATCTCAAAAAATTAGCATATCATGAAAAGGTTCTCTAAACGAGCTATTAACCTAATCATCTGAATCAACTAATTAACTCTAAACACCTGCAAAAGATTCCTGAGGCTTTTAAAAACTCCCAGCCTGGTTCATTACTCAAAACCGCAATCATGGGTAAGACTGCCGACCTGACTGCTGTCCAGAAGGCCATCATTGACACCCTCAAGCGAGAGGGTAAGACACAGAAAGAAATTTCTGAACGAATAGGCTGTTCCCAGAGTGCTGTATCAAGGCACCTCAGTGGGAAGTCTGTGGGAAGGAAAAAGTGTGGCAAAAAACGCTGCACAACGAGAAGAGGTGACCGGACCCTGAGGAAGATTGTGGAGAAGGACCGATTCCAGACCTTGGGGGACCTGCGGAAGCAGTGGACTGAGTCTGGAGTAGAAACATCCAGAGCCACCGTGCACAGGCGTGTGCAGGAAATGGGCTACAGGTGCCGCATTCCCCAGGTCAAGCCACTTTTGAACCAGAAACAGCGGCAGAAGCGCCTGACCTGGGCTACAGAGAAGCAGCACTGGACTGTTGCTCAGTGGTCCAAAGTCATTCGGAAATCAAGGTGCCAGAGTCTGGAGGAAGACTGGGGAGAAGGAAATGCCAAAATGCCTGAAGTCCAGTGTCAAGTTCCCACAGTCAGTGATGGTCTGGGGTGCCATGTCAGCTGCTGGTGTTGGTCCACTGTGTTTTATCAAGGGCAGGGTCAATGCAGCTAGCTATCAGGAGATTTTGGAGCACTTCATGCTTCCATCTGCTGAAAAGCTTTATGGAGATGAAGATTTCGTTTTTCAGCACGACCTGGCACCTGCTCACAGTGCCAAAACCACTGGTAAATGGTTTACTGACCATGGTATTACTGTGCTCAATTGGCCTGCCAACTCTCCTGACCTGAACCCCATAGAGAATCTGTGGGATATTGTGAAGAGAAAGTTGAGAGACGCAAGACCCAACACTCTGGATGAGCTTAAGGCCGCTATCGAAGCATCCTGGGCCTCCATAACACCTCAGCAGTGCCACAGGCTGATTGCCTCCATGCCACGCCGCATTGAAGCAGTCATTTCTGCAAAAGGATTCCCGACCAAGTATTGAGTGCATAACTGAACATAATTATTTGAAGGTTGACTTTTTTTGTATTAAAAACACTTTTCTTTTATTGGTCGGATGAAATATGCTAATTTTTTGAGATAGGAATTTTGGGTTTTCATGAGCTGTATGCCAAAATCATCAGTATTAAAACAATAAAAGACCTGAAATATTTCAGTTGGTGTGCAATGAATCTAAAATATATGAAAGTTTAATTTTTATCATTACATTATGGAAAATAATGAACTTTATCACAATATGCTAATTTTTTGAGAAGGACCTGTATTAGGCAAGTGAACATTTTGTCTTCAAAGTTGATGTGTTAGAAGCAGGGAAATGGGCAAGCGTAAAGGCAAAAAATTTATGTATGCATTTTTTCGTATTCGTGATCCTAAAAATTTGTCCCGCACAGAGACCTTGCACACTGAATCCGATGCATATTAATGAATCCGTTGCGAATAAATTCGCAAAACAATACACAATGGAGTCTTCAAGCAGTAAGCATGATTTATAGTCGTCCTCTCTATTCTTAAAAAGAGAAAAAGAAAGAGTAAATATTGGGTCTATCCAAACCCGAGATTGCGTAGAGATTTGGGATTTTGGCGTTCGCTTTAACGGTGGCTCTGAATTGTCAAAACGTCTCCCGAAATGCGTGCCACGGATGCGAAAAACGCAGAAAATCGAACCTGGTCTGAATTTTTTTATGACGGACGAAAGTTTCGGAGGTGATGGCTAGACAACTGGGTCAGAGCATCTCCAAAACTGCAGCTCTTTTGTGGTGTTCCCAGTCTGCAGTGGTCAGAGAACCGGTGACAGGGTCATGGGCGGCCAAGGCTCATTGATGCACGTGGGGAGCGAAGGCTGGACTGTGTGGTCCGATCCAACAGACGAGCTACTGTAGCTCAAATTGCTCAAGAAGTTAATGCTAGTTCTGATAGAAACATACACAGTGCATGAGGCTACATAGCCACAGACCAGTCAGTGTGCCCATGCTGACCCCTGTCCACAGCCGAAAGCGCCAACAGTGGGCATGTGAGCATCAGAACTGGACAATGGAGCAATGAAAGAAGGTGGTCTGGTCTTACGAATCACGTTTTCTTTTACATCACGTGGATGGCTGGGTGCGTGTGCATCGCTTACCTGGGGAACACATGGCACCAGGATGCACTTTGGGAAGAAGGCAAGCCGGCGGAGGCAGTGTGATGCTTTGGGCAATGTTCTCCTGGGAAACCTTGGTACCTTGAAACCTTACTTTGGCACGTACCACCTACCTAAGCATTGTTGCAGTCCATGTACACCCTTTCATGGAAACAGTTTTCCCTGGTGGCTGTGGCCTCTTTCAGCAGGATAATGTGCCCTGCCACAAAGCAAAAATGGTTCAGGAATGGTTTGAGGAGCACAACAACGAGTTTGAGGTGTTGATTTGGCATCCAAATTCCAGAGATCTCAATCCAGTCGAGCATCTGTGGGATGTGCTGAACAAACAAGTCAGATCCATGGAGGCCCCACCTCACAACTTACAGAACTTAAAGGATCTGCTGCTAACATCTTGGTGCCAGATACCACAGCACACCTTCAGGGGTCTAGTGGAGTCCATGCTTCGACGGGTCAGGGCTGTTTTGGCAGCAAAAGGGAAACCAACACAATATAAGGAAGGTGGTCATAATGTTATGCCTGATCGGTGTATATACTGATGTCTTGCTAACAGGGCTAAAAATTTTGAAACATAACAAGAACTAGAAAACTAACTCTAGTAGTCATAGCAAAGACTATAGAATAACATAAGACGTATCACTCGTATTGTTTTGAATGGGAGAAAGTGCAACGCGCAATATGGCGGAATAAGTCCCGCCTTCTAAATAAGGGCCAATCGCCGACTGGTAAAATCATTGTGTCACTGCAGCGGCCGTTAGAAGAACCGGTTTCTACAGAAAAGTCAGACGCGCGCCTCCGAAATGAGGCACAAGAGATGCGCATTTAGGTCTGCGCATGCGCATTAGCTTGATCCAGCCTGAAAAATACAATTTTTTTGTCATGATTCGAGCGTTTGGAAACAAAATTTATGAGACACATGTTGTCAGATTTCATTGGTGATTACAAATATGAAATTTAATCGAAAGCTTGGCAAACAGCTTTGGAGAATTTGATGTTTCCCCATTCAAAGAGATAGGAGTTGCACTTGCACGCCCAAGAAGCGTTTCAAAGATGGCCGCCGAGTGAAATGACTTGTCTTAAAGGGACTTTGGTCATAGTCAATACCATGTTGTTTATCTATTTTAATAATCTGCTGTCAGTTTATTTTAATATTATCGTTTAATCACTGTAGCTACCCCAAGTGTAACACTTCTGCACAAAGAGGTAAGGAGTGCTTATTGTGTTCATCCTTGCTCATACTGTTGTACTGAAGTACTGAAGGGATTTAACCATTGCCATGGCAACAAGAGGCCTTCTTGAATGAATTGCACAGCAGACTCGCAACACTGTCCTGTCCTTTTGGGAAGGAAATGTCATATGAAGGTTTTGACAAGTTAAACTGGGATTTTAACTACTTAAATATGAAGATATAATACAGATTTTTGAAATTTCAAAAGCTTTTAAAAATGAGAAGTATGCCTCAAAGTATGATCTCAGTCCATTCTCACCAAGGTTGGCAGTTTTCTCTGATGGGAAGCCCACCTCTGAAGAGTTTTCTGAGGGGATGCTCTGGATGGAGGACAGGGGTATATCTGTATCTGTGCTGGTCAGCCAAGTGGACTCTGTCTCTTTGGTCCAGCTCTCCATATATCTTGGCTCCAATACATCTGTCCTGGAGCCTCCACAACCCATGATGTCAAAGACAAATCCACACCTACGCAGCCTTGGATTCTAGGTCCATTAGAATACCTCCCGAATGGCAAAAGGAAAAATGGAAAATGCTGTTCATTGCATGAGGCATTGCCATCTTCTTTCAAGCCATAAATGTTATGTCATTTAGTATCAACAACCCATATCACCATCATTTTGTAGCAAAAATCAGTAGTCTCCCGCTGGTCAGGCAAACATGGAGCAAACATGGAGATCTGGGACTAATTCTGTGGAAGAGAAAGAATAGCCTGTTTGTTGTGATCCTAAGAAAGACTGAAGTGTGATTTAAAATAATATTTCAATGTATTGGAAGTAAGGAATATTTTCAAATGTATCTTTTTTTTTTTTTGCTTGTAGTTATATAATTGTGTTCGAAATTACGCATAACACGTCATATAACCTTAATGAGTGATATCTGAATGGGAAATAAGATGGATTAACCCGTTTCCAATTTGAGTAGTCAGCACTCGAGTAGTCAGCACATGATGTAAACAAAGACGAGTTTAAAATTTCCTATGGTCCAAAAAAATAAAGAAATCAAAAAAATATATTCAGAATGGATTCCTAATTTAAATCAAGCGATGTACAGTTAGTTTCCCCTGGTATGCAATCATTAATCGATTGATAATTCATTATACGAGCACATCGTGTCGTATTTACTGTGGTGACAGCGCGCTGCTCTCACACAGATTTAGAGAACATAATTAATATGTGCAGAAACATGCATTTTTATGCAGTAGGCAAAAATTTATTCAGACCTCCAAATGTGCTGAATGCCTTGCTTGTCTTTCGCGCGACAAAGATTTTTGATATTACCTTATAAGTCGACAGAGGAATCAGTGCCATGAGTTGAATAGTTTTCTTCGGTATCCGTTCACTGTATTTATTACTCTTTTCAAAACATAATTTCCAGGATTCGTAGAGAAGCTCTACCGCGACGGGGAAAAAAACAAACACTGAATGATAACACTGAATGATGACACTCCCCCATCTCTCTCTCTCTCTCGAAGTGAATGATGCTTACCCTCCCATTTTTTGGCTAAGATTAACGAGGTACTATGTGGTACAAGTGATTTTGGACATTTAAAAATCCACCCCTGTTAA
Source organism: Anabarilius grahami (assembly GCA_003731715.1). Classification (NCBI taxonomy): domain Eukaryota; kingdom Metazoa; phylum Chordata; class Actinopteri; order Cypriniformes; family Xenocyprididae; genus Anabarilius; species Anabarilius grahami. The sequence continues at coordinate 1,080,593 of RJVU01019258.1, forward strand.
CCCTATCAGTTTAAACAGTACTGTGATATTCCTTCCTCTCTGCAGACTGAAGACATAGTTGTGTGTTTGTTATTGAACAAAATAGTACAGCTCTTCTGCAGTCTGCTGTTCTAAAATCAAGACGAAAATTGCACATTTGCACCATGAACTAAAATAAATGAAATAAAATAGGTTTGTAAACAGCTGTTTGCTTGCTGTTACTGTACAGCACGAGGTGCATTTATGACATTTACAGGCAATTACACTCAGTGAATCAACATTTGATTCCATTTCTAAAGGATCTGCCTTTTTGATAATGGCAAATGCCCTTATAATGTGATTTAGTTAGATAATGGTTATTATGACTGTAATGTGCAACACTGGAGGTCTCAGTTATTTGTTCATTGCTTAGCTTTTTCAGCTTGTACAGAAAAAAAAAAAAAAAAAACTCTTTTGCTTTCACCTATTTAAATAAAGTGATCAAAATATGACAATACCCATCATGAAAATATCAACATTTTTGGCCATTAAAGGGGACCTATTAAAAATTCACTTTTACATAGTGTTTGAACATAAATGTGTGTTGGCAGTGTGTACACAACCACCTTATAATGATAAAAATCCACCCACTCCTTATTTTAATCCCCATAAAACCTCAACAGTGTCATAAAATAAGTGTTTTCATTTTCTGTACAATGTGATGTCAAATTGTACAGGCCCCGCCCATGACTGCTGATGGACACTGCCGTTGTCATGACAAATCAGGTCCTCCCTCGAAATTGTGTCTCCCCAAACTGTCAGAAAATGATTATTCTAAGCCTATGATATTAATTTAAAGTATGAATAGCTTACTATAATGTGCACAAAAACACATTAGTGCATAATAAAACCAATTGAATGTAATTTCTTTCACTTGATTAACTGTTAATTAATAAATAGCCTAATAATAAGTGAATAATTGAACATCATTCGTTTTATTTATAACTTAATTATTTGGACATTTAACACTTAATTTAACACAAAATTACATAAAAAATGATTGATAATATAGGTAGGGTAAGTGCAAATGTGTGTATAAACTAAGCTATCAGGCTAATCGCTTATCTGTATGCTATGCTAGTATATAAGCTAACTAATACAGATATAAACAGTCATTATAACGTAGTTGAAACAGTATTTATCATAACATGATTTTGTAGGAATTGTAATCAGTTGCTAAAGAGAATACCTATTAAAAGCAATTTGACCCAATGGGATCGCTTGGGGTCCTAAAGGAGACCCGATTTCAGGAGGGACCCAGTTTGTTACAACACTGTATTAGCATAGTTTCCGCCCTGAGCGAGTTGTTCACAGTCTGCCATTGTCTTGACGCCGGAGCAGCTGAAGCGACAAGAATATCTCCTAAGCGATTGAGGTGTTTTGTTGTTGGATGTAAGAGTGAAGTGAACATAACAGTCTTCATTTACTCCCGACATCTGAGCCATCTGAGTCTGAAGACACAGTGGATTCGTTTTGTTTTTGAAGGGAATGTGCCACAGATCTAATATACACATGCGATTTCTTTCCCTGCTGTTTACTTTCACAGACATAACTGACTGTGTTTGTGAACTTTGTTTTTTACATGAACTTGTATAGTTTAAGACATGAATAAGACATGAAAGAAAAGTTAGTTTAATACTTACAAGATGTGCCGTCTGACAGCCAGCTTTCTGTGTGTGTGCTTTTAATGTGTGTGCTCAGAAAACAATAAATTAGAAGTTTAAACTGATATAGCTTTAAAAAGCATGCAGATAATAAACTTTCATGATGAAGAACTGCAATGTCCGTGAGCGTCATCGTGATATAGATGATAATCAAAAGCAAGCAGATGTCTTGTATTTGGCAGAGTATCCGACGCAGGCAGGAGCTGTTGAAGGAAGTGCTTTCATGGATAGGGGGTAGAGAGCAGCAGCTCGTTTACATTTAAAGACACATGCATGAAAACAGCATGTTTTTGCGTGCACTTAAAAATGGGTATTTACAACAAAGTATAATAAATGATCTGTAACCCACTAAACATTGGACGTCGGATAGACGTGCAGATCATGTCTATATTAGGTCCGTTGGTCCATGACCATTTCTGAACATCTATTCGACGTCCAAACTAGGTCCACTATTTGGACGTCCAACCATGACCCAACTTGGACGTCATATTGACGTTCAACATTTGACCTTTGAACTGGGTAATTTTTTTGGACGTCATTTGGACGTCTATAACAGGTGCAGGAAATTTACATGATTAATATGTAATATTTGTTTTATAGGGCCTATCAACATGATTAATACATGAAGAGTTCAGATGCAAAAGCCTCTAAGTGCCATCTGAAATTTTCTTCTAGAATGATCATTTTTATCAAGCTTGTATATTTAAGTTCAATAATTTCACTTAAATGGCAATGCAAATTACCTATTAATTGTCATTTAAGT
>RJVU01019258.1:1083187-1104100 GCA_003731715.1 Anabarilius grahami
TTTTTTTTTTTTTTTTTTTTTTTTCATTTTCCTGTTTTTCTTTAACTGGTTTATTTAAAGTAGCCTAATCAAGTTATTTCTTTATGCATACATGTATGTTTGCATGTATGTTTATTTATTTGGAAATGCAATTTGTGGGAAATTATAGTTCAGAAAATAATTTCATGGTAGCATATATTAGGCCTATCCTCCTTATTTCTAATTTAAAAAGAACCAACAGCAGCTAAAGGACAGGCGAGGACAACTCTCTATCAAGGGCTTTGGATTTCAACCAAAAGAGACAAAAACCAGTCAACATCACTCTGATTGGTCGAGGCAGCACATCATCATAACCCAACCAGTAAACGCCACTCTGATTGGCAGAGGCAACACGACAGGCATTTCGCGCGAGTGTTCAACCATTGCAAAATGACGGCACAGCTTTTTAACCTGCATCGCTGGTGAACGTTTCCTCTAAATTCGTTTCCTCTAAATATGTCTGGTGCCCTTCTGATGCCATTCAGGGCAATTTATTTTTAAGAATAAAGATGAAAATGGTGATATTGAATTGTGATTTATTTGTATTTGTATAACTGTAGTGTTGTATGTTGTCCCATATTTCCAGAGGATGGAGGACATGTTTTCTGTGCCAGTTAATTTTCCTGTAGCTTTGTTTGGCTCGACTTCTAGTTTCAACAGGAAATGCATTACACCTTCGTATGCATCTCCAGTTATCACCTGCTGCCGAGACAATCAAATGGAGTTTTTTGAAAATGATCTAGTCCCATTTCAGAAGGTGGCATACTGTTCCAGATCATTTTGCAAAAACTCCATTTGATTGTCTCGGCAGCAGGTGATAACTGGAGATGCATACGAAGGTGTAATGCATTTCCTGTTGAAACTAGAAGCCGAGCCAAATAAAGCTACAGGAAAATTAACTGGCACAGGAAACATGTCCTCCACCCTCTGGAAACATGGGACCACAGTTATAGAAGTTATAAAAACGACGTCCAAAATAAGTCTAAATTTGATGTTGAAAAGACGTCCACAAACGACCACATTTGGACAATAAATAGCCCTTACACGGAGGTCCCACGGACGTCAACATTAGACGTGTGGAAGACGTCGAAAAAAGACGTCGCCTGATGTTACAAAACAACCCCTTCAATGGACCTAATTTGGACGTCCAAAAATTACATGAAAAAGACGTCACTCCGACGTCACATTGCGCAGTGGGAAGGTATTTTTAAACTTCACAGACACATTCTGGGGACACCTGAGAGTTAAATTACTTGGAAAATCTTGGAAAAAAAGGGACATAATAGGTCCCCTTTAAATATTTTAAATATTTAATTATATTTATAACTAAATAATAATGCTAGAAATTATTCATTTAGGTTTTTAAATTAAATCAGCATATTAGCATGATATTCTACCCAAAAATTAAAATTCTGTCATTTACTCAGTCTCATGTTGTTCCAAATCTGTATGACTGCACAACTTCTGTGGGACATGAAAAAAGATATTTAGAAAAATAGTTTTTTGTTAATTTGTTCGTTCTTACAATGCAAGTCAATGGTAACCAAAACTGTTTGGTTCAGAATATCTTCTTCTGTGTTCCAGAAAATAAAGGAGTCAAATAGGTTTGGAACAAATTGTCAGGTTTATGTTTGTATTCATAGACTTTTAGTTTGCTTTCTCTTGTTTCATACTCGGATACAAATGTATAGGATAATGCAATGTAAGTCGCTTTGGATAAAAGCGTCTGCCAAATGCATAAATGTAAATGTAAATGTTTCCTCTGTTTTTGTTCCTGTTTCCTTTGTTCCCTATGTTTCATGCCACTCATTAGTTAAAACGGCTAATATTAAGATCTTCCTTCTACATCTTCCTTCTTCTGAACGTGACAAAAATGAGGGAGAAAAAATGAAGACAGAATAGTTGAATGCTGCAGTAGAAATTTGACAGCTGACAGTGTTTATTTCCATCAGTAGCCAAAGAGAAAATAAGGACAAAAAGCTGATATGTGCCAGTTTTAATAATAATAATAACAACCATTACAAACACTATCAGCCATTTCTGGTTGCCCATATCTCCACATGAAGGGTTTCCACTCAATCAGACAAGGTTCAATCCATTTCACACCAGCTTTACTAGCTTAATTATCTTTAGCTGGTTAGATCTGTTTCCCTGTTGAGAAACTTCTAAGAAAATACATCTCCCTTTATAATGCCCCAATCAGCAGAGGGATCACCATTACACCATTTTTATATGTGATTCGTTGGTTCAGATGATTACTGTGTGTTTGTTTGTTCCAAAAAAAAGTTAGCTACAATGTTTTATTCATGAAATATCTGTCTGACAGTATATTACATGCATATCTAAGCTCTTTTATGAGTATGTTCTTCTGTACTGGAAGAAACAAATCACTGAATGTTCTTCACGTCACTTCACTTCTACACTGAACTACATATCATAACTGTGAATAATAAAGGGCAAAATGTGGTAAACCATTTATTAATCACTGTAACCTGCAACACTAAAAGATGCCATAAAATTCTGATGGGAAGCAATTTAATTGGGTTTTAAAATCCACCACACAGCCAGTAAACGGTGCAAGTGAGCATAGCAGGTAAACTACGGGTCCTGGTTATATTAGGCTCCTTTCGCCAGATGAGGGCAGTGCAGACATTGTTATAATAAGATCCAAATATTGTTTTAGCTCTCTAGTTTTGACCTTTTAGGTGCTCAAGAAACATTTCTTATTATTATCATACATTATGTTGAAAAGAGTGGGGCTTCTTATTTTTTGTGGTAATTGTGATATTTTGTTTTCGGGATTCTTTGATGAATAGAAAGTTTAAAAGAACTTTAAACTTTCTACTATAAAAATCTACTATGCTGCAGAACAAATTGCCCCTAACGGGGACAATAGAGTTTTTACAATACAATACAACACAAAATATTCCAAAAGTACAAGGAAAATTTGATTTCTCATGACCCCTTTAATCAAGGATGCATTAAACTGATCAAATCAGATCAAAGTCAGTAAAGACTTTTACATTGTTACCAAAAATGTAACATTATTACATTTTTATTATTAGAATAAATTTTATCTAATTTTATCTATTAGAAATAGACACATTTTTGGTAACAATGTAAAAGTCTTTACTGACTTTGATCTGATTTGATCAGTTTAATGCATCCTTGATTAAAGGGGTCATGAGAAATCAAATTTTCCTTGGTCTTTTGGAATGTTTTGTGTTGTATTGTATTGTAAAAACTCTATTGTCCCCGTTAGGGGTAATTTGTTCTGCAGCATAGTAGATTTTTTACACCACATACAAGACAGACAAATACACAACATTAATAGCACATTAAGAAAAACAAAATTTAAAAACGACCTCTTCCTGTTTAAATTAAGCAAATTAATGGCACATGATACAAACAAAAATTTTAATCGATCTGTCTTAGCTAAAGGGACCCTGTAGAAAATCCTGAGGGGAGGGTGAGATATGTCAGATATAATGTGATGCGCTATAAGAGGTCTTTGTATCATTATTACATCCTGCAAGTTCCATTAATTAAAACGTCCTCGTCATCAATAAAAAACATTTATATAATCAAGCTGTAAAAAAGCTTAATTTGTGACATCACAGAGGCACAATCATTTGCATACGACTGCCTCTGTAGCAAGACAACAACACCTACTGTTACATCATCGCGTCGTTGTCCCCGCCCACTGATGTTCAGTCGATGAGCAGCAAGTGGATCTAAAGTAGTTGTTTTGTTTACGATAAGATTGTCATAATAACAAGATTGCGATGCCACGCAGATGTTCCTGGTTGTGGAAAAACAAACTTTGCATAAGATGCCAAAAGATCCCGATGTCAGAGAAAAATGGATTCAGTTTATTTTTAACGAATGTTCTAGTCACGTCAGTGATGAAACTTGCATGTTTGTACCAAGCGTGCCACACGAGTCCTGAAAAGTGAAGCCAAAGCATCTTGATCACCCCCAGGTGGCTGGATGCAGTATAGGTCATAAACCCCGCCCTCTCCATGTAATGTAATGGGACATGAGACAAACTAAACAGTCAAATTACATGTCAAATATTTTTTTCCAAAGATGGTTTCTGTCATTTTAGCCAATTTTTATCACGCTGATGTTAGTTAAAGTGTTCGTTCTTTAAATAAGTTTGTTTTAAGTTAGTTATTTGATGCTATAAAAATGCGGGTTTTGACATCATGATTGACAGCTGAGATTGACAGCTTCTCTAAGCGAAGTAGTCACTGAAGCACCAATGGACTTTTTTCTGGATCTTTGGGAGAAGATTGGAGCTTTAACTTTAATTTCTATATTTCCAGAACTGATTATTTCACACCGACATAATGAGTTGTTCTGCAGTATTAACCGATTCTGCGGGAGTGTGGGCTGGACCTTGATATCGCTGCTCCACTTTGTGCTCACTACTGCACAGACTCTGGCTCTAAGTTCACTATGCGCAGACTCGAGACTCAAGATGTCAGCGCCATATTGACACAATGGCAGCTTCACCTACTACAATGGAAAAGAGTGAGGTCCATCTTTTTTTACAGTCTATGTTTTGTACTGTACATTTGACCAGCGGCTGTTTTAGAACAAATCACAATACTGGCTTTGCCCAAAAACTTTTGCTCAAAGGTCAGGAATCAACTGTTCTGGAATCAGCAAGGACCCCGCAAACTGTAACATATTTCATTTTAAAACCAGTTAAATTCATAATGAATAATTCTAGTATTTTTACTTCAAAGAACGCTCTCTTTATAATGGTTGAAGCTGTCAATCACGCAGCGCGAGTTGATCTGGACACTTGACAAAACTCCCATATTGTGGCACTCTTCTACTGTATTTAAATCATGTCTGCATTGTTAGTTGTGTTGTGGTGAAAGTATTTTGTGAAAGTGCAAAGATCACTGTATTCACGTGATCAACAGACTGTCATCTGCTCAGTGTTAATCACTGCAACCTTCGTGATAGGAATAGGTCTAAATAGCTCCACAGTATTTGGCAGATCTTTTAACATCTTACACGCCAACTCACAATTTACGATCTTCTCAGCACGGTCTCTTAGCTGTTCCCAAAACACGGTTACGATCCAGGGGTGACAGGGCCTTTTCATCGTATGCTCCAAAACATGGAACTCTCTCCCAACTGACATTAGGGATGCTAATTCTTTAGCTGCTTTTAAAACTTTGCTCAAAACATTCTTTTTTAGGAAAGCTTTTATTTGATTAGTTTTTTATTGTATTGTTTTGTGATTTAATTCTTGTTGATTTGTATAATATATTGTCTTATATTGTTGTGTTTTTCTTTTATGTAAGCTTTCTTGGAAAGCGCCTTGAGAAAGCAACTTTTAAAGGCGCTATACAAAATAAATGTATTATTATTATTAAATATAACGCAATAATCAACACTTTTCACGATTCGTTAATCTCGATAGCTGTAATAGTAAAAATGTAGTAAAAGTATTTGAAAGGATTCAACATGTAATACTCATTTCAATGGCAAAGATGTCAGCCAATCACAGCAGTGGGTGTTTACACTGAAGTCTTACAGAAGACACGCCCCTTCAAACGGAGCGTTCAAATCGGACTAAAATCAGGGTAGAAAATAGCCATTTATTTATAAATTATGACAATTATTTAATGTAAAAATCATATTAACATTATAAGTGCACCTCAGGAAACATTATTAAAAAAAAATCCTTTTCATGACCCTTTAATATAAGTACGAATTCTTTAAAAAAGAAAAATGTACTGATTCCAAACATTTTGTAGTTTTTAGCTTATGTCACAAGCCGTGAACATAATTTGCTACTTGTTAGTTGATGTTATAGGGGGAGGGGCATTCTCATTCTAGAAAGAATTTGATTGGACAAAAATCTGTGTCATCAATATTTTTGGATTGATTTCCCAATTTATTTATGTATTTATTTTTCTAAGTTTTAGAGTGCACTAGAAGAGCTCACACACATGGACTACAAGCCACAAAACTCTCATTTTGGTGTCTTTAATAGCAAAAAATCATTACTCAAGCTCATATCTACTACCCACAGACATCCTGTATTGTACTTTTTCCTGACTTGTTTTATGCTTGTCGTTATCCCTCCAAATGCAGCCCCATCTTTTCAAAGCACTTTCATTGTGCTCAGTGCAGTGGTGCAGTTGACTTTGAAATGAATAAAAGGAAACTTCTAGCTAAACGAAAGAGAAAACCATGCCAATGGCATTTTAAACAAGCTTTCTTTTTTTCATCTGGCCAGAACTACTGTTCTTACAATCACAGTTGCCCACTTTATATGCAGTGAGAGTAACTTTACTTGCCCACTCTATATTTTGCTTTGTCAAGGTCCCTGTGTCAGCTAAGATTCCCATCAAGACTAACGTCTCCTGGCAGAATATACTCCACTCTTCTGATCCCACAATTTTTCGCTCAGTCGAGCCAAGCTCAGTCCACATAACGCTGGGAGCTAAATCCACATCATCCATCACAGCCAGACCTGATGCAGTTGGCACACACACATATAGGATATAGGAGGAGGAACCAAACTAAATGATCTCACGACTCTAAAACAGGATTAGATGTGAACAATCTTTAGGGATGTACAACATATTGGTTCTTGGCTGATATGATTTTTTAGTTGTATTAGTATTAGTAGATAATGATTATTTAATTGTGAATACTCATTTCCTCTTTTTACATTTAGATTACCTTGACTGTCATCTAAATTCAATATTTTAAAACACGTAATATTATGTAATATTTATCGAATCTCAAGATGAATTTTCATTTTTCATATGCTATAATGTTATGATGTTAAATGAACTTGTAGCATTTAAAGGTGATACAGAGGATCTTTTCGTCGACTGAGAACCCAAACACTGTTAGTGAGTTTTTGAAATGAGCGCATGCGTAAGAACAACCCCCCTCCTTCACAGCTCAGTTCGAGGGAACGCCTCTTAAAACTCGTGCAGGAGTATTGGAACACGAGTGTTTGTTTACCACCGGCATTCGCTGTGTCGTGTTAGTGGATTCATTATGTCGGACTCACCGCAGGTAACTCATAATCTGCAGTTGTTACTCCTGTCTCCTGACAAAAACATTGCATGCGGCGCCTGTGGAGTGTGGAAAGTTACTGGAGCCCGTCTTTCACAAAGAACGTCATGGCAGTGATTGACAAGCCAGAGGGCCAATCGTTTACGCGATGATCGCGTAAACGATTGGCTGATGTTTTTAAGGCCCTACCTCGTGCACAGATGATGTATATTAATATTATTCCTTTCAGTGCACCTAATAAATAGTCTTTTATCAGTTAGTAAAGACAGTTTCAAGTAATATTGCAAAAATGTATAAAACAAAACATCCTCTTTAGCACCTTTAAATTATTGGTTTTAGTGTATTTATTGATTTTATTTTAAATCTATTGAAGCAAAATAGTATGGAATGTTTAAATCTGTTCATCAGTTTATTTAATTATCGGCCAGAATTTTAAGATCAGTGGCTCCCTACATTATTATTTAATTACAAAAAACAACATGCAAAAACATGCCATTTCATTTTGACAAAAGGGGACCTCAAAAATATAAAGAACTTATTTTTCACAATTCATTTGGGCACTACATAACTAATGACTAGATGTGCATTGTATACCTTTCAGCACATGTAAATGAGCAGTCCTCTGAAGCATCAGTTGTTAAATTCCAGTCAGTAGAATCTTTAACTAGGGTAGACGAATCAATGGAATTCATTAAACCTTGATGGCCTCTTGTTGATGGGCCTTTCATCTGGTTCATTTTACTACAGTAAATGAAATGTGGGCAGCTTACTTAAAAATGCTGACACCTGCGCTGACTAAGGTTTTGAGCAGAATAAAAGGACTTGGCATAAAAAGTAATGTTTAATTTAGAGAGCTCAAGCATATTAGCATAATAAGAGCTCACATGTTGACAGGAGGAAGCAGCCTGTGGATGTCAACAAGCCAGCTGGCCCTTCCTGATATTTCTGGAACTTTCTGATTTTTTTGTTCGACAGCCATAACATTTTTCGGCTTTTGCATTCTCTGCTTTGTGCCGCTTCATTTTCCAACAGACAATAGATAGTGAATGGTTCAGAGTCCAGGAATGTTCCAGATTGAGCATTATCAATAGCTTGTTAGGCAACGATAAAAGGAAAGTCTGTTTCCATTAGTTTCATCTGAACATTTTTGAGAAAACAAAACTTATAAACAAAAGGCCAGACAAAGCCTTTCATTACATGAACATTTAGAGTTGTGCACAGTAGTTCACTGAATAAATGTGCTGCAGATTTGGCATGACAATATTGGTTTAGCTCTCTTTGTGCCTTAGTGATATGATTTCCTCTACGAGTAGCACATAATGCTCAGCTGCACAGTTAAAGGGTTAGTTTACCCAAAAATGAAAATTCTGTCATTAATTACTCACCCTCATGTCGTTCTACACCCGTAAGACCTTTGTTCATCTTCAGAACACAAATTGAGATATTTTTGATGAAATCCGATGGCTCAGTGAGGCCTGCATTGCCAGCAAGACAATTAAGTAGCTTTCTGGGCATTGAAAGTGTTAAGAAATGTATTTGAAACAGTTCATGTGACTACAGTGGTTCAACCTTAATGTTATGAAGCGACGAGAATACTTTTTGTGCGCCACTAAAACAAATATGACTTTATTCAATAATATCTGGTGATGGGTGATTTCAAAACACCGCTTCATGAAGCTTTATGAATCTTTTGTTTAGAATCAGTGGTTTGGAGCATGTATCAAACTACCAAAGTCACGCCCCCCAGTGATGAGCTATTGAAATTTCAAAACACTTATGATGTAACGAAGCCTCGTTTACTGAAATCACATGACTTTGGCAGTTTGATACACGCTCCGAACCACTGATTCGAAACAAAAGATTCTTAAAGCTTCGAAGCTTCATGAAGCAGTGTTTTGAAATCACCAAATATCACTAGATATTGTTGAATAAAGACGTTATTTGTTTTTTTGGTGCACAAAAAAGTATTCCGAAGATGTGGAACGACATGAGGGTGAGTAATTAATGACAGAATTTTCATTTTTGGGTGAACTAACCCCTTAAAATTAGTCTGCAATATATCATATTAAGAGTTGTTCAGTAAAGACTATAACGAAGCACTTTTTTCCACATAATTTTTGCCTGTTTTGGGCCTATTTAGTTGTATAGAAGTAAGTGTAAGACTGTAGTACTGGCAGATGAAATGTAGAATCAGCAGTGATAAATGTGTTCATCCAGTATAAAGAGCAGAAAACATGTCATGAATAAGATCTGTCCTTTGCATGATAAATTAACCTAAAATAAGTGACAGTATAAGGTCCTATATACAGCCTGAAATCAATCTTTCTAAAGCTTGTCAGCTGCGCTGAATGTATTGCATTACATGTATTGAATCAGTAGCATGTGTGAATTAAAAAGAGTAAAATGCATGTCTAAAAGTAGCCTGCTGCAGGGCATTCACATCATGCTGGATAAATGGAGAACAGTAGCAGCTTAACACATTCGAGTCCTTAATGGACAGCACATCATCCTGAATGACAACTCATTCATCATGATCTTTAGACTATTTAAAATGATCTTCTAAAAAAAAAAATGTTCCCCCTGGGGGGATCTTATTCAACCAGATGTTGTACCTGAATTCAGAAAGGCAGGTTCCCTTTCAAGGGAACTCAACGCTGCGTAATCGCTGTGGGAACGCCCCTGCGTGATGTCGTCATGAAGCACGTATGAAATCTGTCCAATCAGGAGACGGAACGTCATAGGCGGGTGACGTCACCGACCAGGAACTATAAAACCCGCCCGAAAACACTGTCATTCAGCTTCTGTGTCTTCAGCAAGCACTTCGTGTGATACTGTCTGTCTATTTATTGTTGTCTATCTATTGATTTTGTGAAATGGCGAGTGAACAACTTTACAGGAAGTGTGTGCACCCTTGTCCGCGTTTTATCCCGGACGGGGACACACATGAAATGTGTGTTGTTTGTTTGGGAGCGCAGCATGCCCAGGCAGCTCTCGAGGGGGCTGCTTGTGTGCATTGTGACCAGCTGCCGCTGCGTACGCTGCGCTCCCGCCGAGCCCTCTTCAAGGAGGGTGGCTCGGCTAGCGTTCCTCGAGGCTCGGGTCCCGCTTCTGCTGAGGCAGGGCGGCGCCTTTTGTCTTGGGGTTCGCAGATGGATGTAACAGAGGGGTTAGAGACGGGCCCAGCCTTATCTCTGCCCTCACCTGTTGCATCCGCAAGTGTATCTATCCGGAGGCAGGAAGCACGCGTTGCGGTTTCTTCCGCTCCGGTAGATACGGTCACGTTAATGGCGTCTAGTTCTGAGGAGCTAGATGTTGTTAGCGTGGCCACGGGGGAGTCTGAAGATCCGCCACTTCAGTCTCCCGCCAGCGAGGAGCTTATGGAGGTGCTTTCTCGTGCTGTTGCTAGGTTAAACATCGACTGGCCAGCCGAAAAGCAAGAGCAGGCCGTGAAAAGTAAGCTGGATGAACGCTTTTTGCCATCTTGGTCTGCTCAGCCTCCACGTCGGGCATTACCCTTCTTTCCAGATCTCCACACTGAGGTGTCGAGATCCTGGAAGAAGCCGGTATCCACCCGTGTTTACACACCTCAGACTTCCGTATATAGCAATGTGGCAGGAATGAGGAAACACGGGTATGGGGCGATGCCAAGAGCGGATGAGACGCTTGCGAGCCATCTCTCCCCGCAGGCGGCATCGTCCCTCAAAGCCCCGACGTTGCCCACTAAGCCGCTCAAGACCACTTCAGCGCTAGTGGGCAAAGCGTACTCGGCAGCAGGTCAGGCTGCGGCATGCTTGCATACGATGTCCATCTTGCAAGCATATCAGGCTGATCTGCTGAAGGATTTGGGGGAAAGTGATGAGGTTGGGGCTGATCTGATTCAGGAGTTACGCCTTACTGCCGATCTCGCTCTCCGTGCCACTAAGGAGACAGCTAAGTCTGTCGGTCGTTCTATGTCTTCCTTGGTGGCTACGGAGCGGCACTTGTGGCTTAATCTCACCGAGATTAAGGACAAGGACAAGGCGTTTCTCCTAGATGCCCCACTAAATCCTTCCAACCTGTTCGGTGATGCTATTTCTTCCGTCACCGACAGGTTCCAAGAGGTGAAGAAACAGTCTGCAGCCTTGCAGCAGTTTCTCCCTCGACGGGCCCAAATTCCCCCTGCTGCCGGGCGAGGGCAGCAGGGACCGAGTACAAGCTCCTCGCAACACAGACAACACCAAAGGCAGAGCGTTGCTACCCGGGGTCCCCCTCCGAGGAGTTGGGAACCGGGTCAGCGCGCTCAGCCGAAGTCCTCGAAGGGCAAGACAGATCTGAGGGCTGTCATTGCCGCTAAGAGGGCTTCGAAGAAATCCTGACGCCAGGAGAACTGTCAGGATTCTGAGGGCGATCCCCACCGAGGTCATACAGCATTCACCTCATTATACGGTGCCTGTGTGTCTTCGGTGCCCTCAGGGGGGCGCTCTGCCAACCCCGCCGCTATGCCGGGGCGCAGTGCTTCTCCGCGTGTCACCCGAGGGTGGCGCGCTGTCTCTAAATATGAGTCACCCAGTTCAGTTGTTCCCTGCCGGTCCGCCGTTACAGGGCACTGGGCTGGTTGCTCATGTTCCACCAGAGGCCAGCCTCGAGAGGCTGGTTCCCTTAGTAGATTTTTTGTCAGAGTGGAAAAATCTGTCAAAAGTATCTCAGTGGGTCCTGCGAACTATAGAAAAGGGGTATGCGATTCAGTTTCGAACAAGCCCACCCCGATTCAACGGGATTCTAACCACGGTGGTAGATCCCGAGCAGGCTCTGGTGTTGGCACAGGAAGTTCAGACACTCTTGCAAAAAGGAGCAATAGAGAGGGTTCCTCCTCCCAGCAAGGAGTCGGGTTTTTACAGCCGTTATTTCATTGTGCCAAAGAGAGACGGGGGATTACGGCCGATTTTAGATCTACGACAACTGAATCGAACAGTAGCAAGGCTCAAGTTCAAAATGCTTACTATAAAGCATGTCGTGTTACAAATCAGATCCGAGGACTGGTTTGTAACGATAGATCTGAAGGACGCGTATTTCCATGTGTCAATCCTCCCGCATCACAGAGAATTCCTGAGGTTTGCTTTCGGGGGCGAAGCATACCAATATCGGGTTCTTCCCTTCGGTCTAGCGCTGTCACCCCGTACTTTTACAAAATGCATAGATGCGGTTCTAACGCCCTTGCGTATGCAGGGCATCCGCATTCTGAATTACATCGACGATTGGTTGATTCTCGCTCAATCAGAGCAGATGGCGGTTCAACATCGAGGTGTTGTTCTCGCTCATATGGAAAAGTTGGGGTTGAGACTAAACGCGAAGAAAAGTGTTCTTTCTCCAGTACAGAGAATCACTTATCTGGGCGTGATATGGGACTCGGTGATTATGAGAGCCCGTTTATCTCCGGCTCGAATAACATCAATCCTCAATACAGTCTCGGACATAAAGCTAGGCCAGTCACTCACTGTAAAACAGTTTCAAAAACTGTTGGGTCTGATGGCAGCAGCATCCAACGTTATACCTTGGGGCTTGCTGAACATGAGACCCTTACAGTGGTGGCTCAAAACCAAGGGGTTCTCACCGAGGGGGAATCCATTTCGTATGATCAGAGTCACGCGGCGCTGCTTACGTGCTCTGGCCATATGGAAGCAACCTTGGTTCCTATCCCAGGGACCTGTGCTGGGAGCTCCCAGTCGTCGCGTCACGCTAACGACGGATGCATCCCTCACGGGTTGGGGAGCGATCATGAGTGGTCGCTCAACATGGGGTCTGTGGCAGGACCATCGTCTCACATGGCACATAAACTGTCTGGAAATGATGGCGGTATTTCTAGCACTGAGATACTTCCTCCCAGATCTCAGGGACAAACATGTGTTAGTTCGATCAGACAACACATCAGTAGTCTCGTATATAAACCGACAGGGGGGTCTGAGATCACGCCCGCTTTACAAGCTGGCGAATCAGATCCTCCTGTGGTCCCAGGGGAAACTGCTATCCCTCAGAGCAGTTTACATCCCTGGGTACCAAAATGTGGGAGCAGACATCCTGTCGAGGCAGGGGCCGAGGCCCGGGGAATGGAGACTTCACCCGGATGTGGTGAAGCTCCTTTGGGAGAACTACGGCGAAGCCAGGGTGGATCTGTTTGCGTCTCGAGGGACGACTCACTGTCCACTGTGGTTCTCCATGACTCACCCAGCACCTCTTGGGCTGGACGCTATGGTACAGCCGTGGCCGAGGCTACCGCTGTACGCATTTCCCCCGATCGCTCTGCTCCCGGGAGTTCTGGACAGGGTTCGCCGGGACGGGGCCCGTCTATTATTAGTAGCCCCATTCTGGCCAACTCGGATATGGTTTTCGGACCTGGTCTCTCTCCTAGACGGCTGTCCGATGGAGATTCCGGTCAGGAAGGACCTTCTATCACAGGCGGGCGGTCTAATACTGCATCCCCGGGCGGAGTTATGGAATTTGTGGGCGTGGCCTCTGAGGGGGCACGTCTCATAGATTCCTGTCTCTCAACTGAGGTTGTTGAGACCATACTCCAGTCCAGAGCTCCATCCACGAGGAAACTCTACGCCTTGAAGTGGAGATTATTCACTTCCTGGTGTGAAGATCACCAGTGGGATCCAGTTAACTGCCCGGTTAGCGCGGTGCTGGACTTCCTACAGGAGAGATTTTCTGCAGGGCTATCCCCCTCCACGCTGAAGGTGTACGTGGCGGCCTTAGGTGCTTACCACGCTCCTTTAAGTGGGGTTTCTTTGGGGAAACACCCGCTTATTACTCGTTTCCTTCGTGGCACTTTGAGGATGAGACCTGCAGTACGCACGAGAGTTCCGGCATGGGATTTGGCCACTGTGCTTCAGGGCCTTTCTATGGCTCCCTTCGAACCTATCGAAGAGGTTGCAGAAAAATTTCTAACACTAAAAGAAGTGTTTCTTCTTGCTATCTCGTCTCTTAAAAGAATTGGTGACATTCAAGCCCTGTCGGTTGCTCCATCGTGCCTGGAATTTGCGCCTGGTAATGTTAAGGCAATTCTGCATCCCAGAGTGGGATATGTTCCTAAGGTTCTCACTAATACTGAGGCCTATTGTACTACAGGCCTTCGGTCCTCCTCCATTTACGTCATCGGACCAGGAAAGATTGTATCTGCTATGTCCAGTGAGGGCATTAGATGCTTATGTACATAGAGCTTCTTCATGGAGAAAATCTGAACAGTTGTTCGTTTGCTTCGGCGCACCAAGAAAAGGTCTGCCAGCATCTAAGCAGAGGATGAGCAAGTGGGTGGTTGAGGCTATCTCACTTGCATATGAGTCGGTTGGACAGCCTTCACCTTTGGCTGTCCGGGCTCATTCTACCCGGAGTATGGCTGCCTCCAAGGCATTTATTTCAGGGGTTTCCCTTAATGACATTTGTGATGCGGCAGGCTGGTCCTCACCGCACACTTTTGTTAAGTTCTATGAACTAGACCTCAGCTCCTCTCCAGGAGCTCAAGTGCTACTGTGAACTGTGCGCCTCGGCCTCACACGATCGGTCACTTGGTACTATGGCGGCGTTGGTATAGCGTTCCCACAGCGATTACGCAGCGTTGAGTTCCCTTGAAAGGGAACGTCTCGGTTATGTATATAACCTTAGTTCCCTGATAGGGAACGAGACGCTGCGTATCCTTGCCATACTTCCTTCTTGCCCGATAAGCGACTTGCTTCAGACTTTGAGAAGCTGAATGACAGTGTTTTCGGGCGGGTTTTATAGTTCCTGGTCGGTGACGTCACCCGCCTATGACGTTCCGTCTCCTGATTGGACAGATTTCATACGTGCTTCATGACGACATCACGCAGGGGCGTTCCCACAGCGATTACGCAGCGTCTCGTTCCCTATCAGGGAACTAAGGTTATATACATAACCGAGACGTTTTGGGAATAAGCTGCAAACTACTCTTGCAAAACTGCAGGTGTTGCTGTAATTTTAATTACAAGGTCGTGGAAAAAGTTGTAGTCCCGAGAACCATAGTGAAATTAATACATGTTTATTATTACAATTTCATCATTATGTTTTAGTGGTGTTTTACTTTACCCACAGGTTTTTCACACTATAATTATATGTATCCTCATGGTGATAAATATGTGCACTTAATGAAACTATGCAAGACTGCGTAAAAAAACATTGCATTGTCTTGGGTGCTAAAATGGCAATATTAGCGTGATTTCTTAGCTTGCACAAAACTAAAATATGATCAGATATTTAATTGCAATAATAACTACTAAGTTTAGCTCTTCGAACTTTCTTATAGAGGTTGGAGATGATGTTAATGGTTTCTTTAACTTTTAAAAAGAATATTATGTCATCATTTGCACACTATAATGTAGTACATTTATCTGTGGAAAACAAAAAAGAAAGTTTTCAACCATACAATGAATGTCAATGGGGTCCAAAAATTTCAAATGGACATAACAATTTGGTAAAGGTAATCTAATACATCTCAAGTGAAATTTAAGTAAGACATTATTATTCACTTTCAGATCAAATCAAATCATTGATCAACTTATGTAGAGCTCAACTAAAATTTTGGACCCCATTCACTTTAATAATATGGACCTTAAAAATTCTTTAAAATATATTTCTTTGTTCAACAAAAGAATGAAAATCGTACACGTTTAGATGAGATTGACAGTATTTGCCTTTTTTGATTAACTGTTCCTTAAAATCCACACTTTTCAAATAACAAAATGAAGTATTTGCAATAAATGAGAGAGTATTGTTTGTTTCACTGAGTTCTTCAGGTGTTTTGCCAACATGGCGACTATTTTGCTGATAAATGCTTGACCAAACTAGAACAGACAGGCAAGCTGACGACAGCAGCACTCCAGTTAACTAACATCCTCTTCCACAATAGCTTTAGCACATGCTGATTTTCGTCTTGTTTTGGCTGCAAATATTAGAAAATGTTGTATGTTATTGGAGTTGCATACATGGATGAGGTTTTGTGTAAAATAAAAACTGTGAATAGGGACAGATAGAGAGACTGAGAATGAAAGAATGAAGAACGAGTGCGATGATCCAGTAAAGAAGGGTAAGTCCATTCTCTGATGAGTCGGCCGTGGTTGACGGGTGAATGATCCTCGCTAAACTTGATATGCAGTGTCATCAGTGAGATCTGACAGACAGAGATGATTTAATGCTCATGGGGACATTGGTGGACCTCCTCTTCTATTTGCCCTTTATCATCTCAGCCTGGGAGTTTAGTACAAGTTTAGTACAAGTCAGTGCTGATTTATGTGACTGGGAATCTACAGTTCTCTGCTCCTATAGATATAGGAAGAGAAAAAATATCTTAAAACACACTTTTCACACTTTCACTAGTTTTATTTATCTACTTATAATAGCCTATCTAATGTTGAATATACAAACCCGATTCCAAAAGAGTTGGGACACTGTACAAATTGTGAATAAAAAAGGAATTCAATAATTTACAAATCTCATAAACTTATATTTTATTCACAATAGAATATAGATAACATATCAAATGTTGAAAGTGAGACATTTTGAAATGTCATGCCAAATATTGGCTCATTTTGGATTTCATGAGAGCTACACATTCCGAAAAAGTTGGGACAGGTAGCAATAAGAGGCCGGAAAAGTTAAATGTACATATAAGGAAAAACTGGAGGACCAATTTGCAACTTATTAGGTCAATTGGCAACATGATTGGGTATAAAAAGAGCCTCTCAGAGTGGCAGTGTCTCTCAGAAGTCAAGATGGGCAGAGGATCACCAATTCCCCCAATGCTGCGGCGAAAAATAGTGGAGCAATATCAGAGAGTAGTTTCTCAGAGAAAAATGGCAAAACGTTTGAAGTTATCATCATCTACAGTGCATAATATCATCCAAAGATTCAGAGAATTTGGAACAATCTCTGTGCCTAAGGGTCAAGGCCGGAAAACCATACTGGATGCCCGTGATCTTCGGGCCCTTAGACGGCACTGCATCACATACAGGAATGCTACTGTAATGGAAATCACAACATGGGCTCAGGAATACTTCATAACATTAATTGTCGGTGAACACAATCCACCGTGCCATTCGCCGTTGCCGGCTAAAATTCTATAGGTCAAAAAAGAAGCCATATCTAAACATGATCCAGAAGCGCAGGCGTTTTCTCTGGGCCAAGGCTCATTTAAAATGGACTGTGGCAAAGTGGAAAACTGTTCTGTGGTCAGACGAATCAAAATTTGAAGTTCTTTTTGGAAAAATGGGACGCCATGTCATCCGGACTAAAGAGGACAAGGACAACCCAAGTTGTTATCAGCGCTCAGTTCAGAAGCATGCATCTCTGATGGTATGGGGTTGCATGAGTGCGTGTGGCATGGGCAGCTTACACATCTGGAAAGGCAGCATCAATGCTGAAAGGTATATGCAAGTTCTAGAACAACATATGCTCCCATCTAGATGTCGTCTCTTTCAGGGAAGACCTTGCATGTTGTCCCAAGAATGGGACAACATTCCTATTCCTAAACTTGAGCAACTTGTCTCCTCAGTCCCCAGACGTTTGCAGACTGTTATAAAAAGAAGAGGGGATGCCACACAGTGGTAAACATGGCCTTGTCCCAACTTTTTTGAGATGTGTTGATGCCATTAAATTTAAAATCAACTTTTGAAATTTTCTCAGTTTAAACATTTGATATGTCATCTATGTTGTATTCTGAATAAAATATATCGAAATTTGAAAACTTCCACATCATTGCATTCTGTCTTTATTCACAATTTGTACAGTGTCCCAACTTTTTTGGAATCGGGTTTGTACAGTAGAACGTGTTATTTATTTATTTATTTTTTCCCCAAGTAATATGGTAACACTTTAGTATGGGGAAAACATATTCACTATTAACTACGACCTTTGCCTCAATAGGTTCCTAATTTACTGCTTATTAATAGTTAGTAAGGTAGTTGTTGTATTGTTTAAGTTTAGGTATGGTGTAGGATTAAGGGGTGTGGAATATGGTCATGCAGAATAAAGCATTAATATGTGCTTTATAAGTACTAATAAACAGCCAATATGCAAGCTATAATAAGCAACTAAAAGTGAGAATTGTTCCCCATACTAAAGTGTTACCAGTAATACTTCTTTTTCTCAGTTTCTGCATTCTAGCAAGGCGGAAAAGACATTTTGAACTTTTTTAGAATAAAAATGACCACCTCGCTAAGGCTAATTTCATAGCTAGCATTTTATGTATCCCAAATACATGCATAAATATAAAAAATATGTAAATATTTACACACTTTTTGCATCATTTGATTTAGAAATGATGCACAAAAATATTCTGCTCAAATGATATTAACCTTGATTTTTCTCTTCATACATCATATCTCATATTTCATCTGAAGCAATGAATCTTCACTGTTGTCTCCTTGGTAAGCACTAACTTCTTTTTAGGGTCAAAATTGTTTGGTGTGGCGGAAACGATGTCACAACTGCAGAACGGTTGTACATTTATGATTTAAAGGATTAGTTCACCCAAAAATGAAAATTGTCATTAATTACTCACCCTCATGTCATTCCACATTCCACACCCACACCCACACCCACTGCGATGTTCTGCAGTTGTGACATCGCCCTTCGTTCATCTTCAGAACACAAATTAAGATATTTTTGATGAAATCCGAGAGGTATATGACTCGTCCATAGACAGCAATTTAACCGCAATTTAACCGACACTTTCAAGGTCCAGACGTTTAGAAGTTTATAAGTTTATTTGTTAACAGGGGCAATGCACATTAATAAACATACCTGTAAATGTGCCAGAATTAGCCCAAAAGGCTATTTTTCATCTGTAGACCCTTGACAGAATGTGAAAAAGTCACCCTAAAACAAAGTCAAATCATCATTACGTCACATACACATCATAAAAAAAACAAAAAAACAACAAAAACAAATGCACAGTAAAAAAACGCTACTAAAATACAAAATATAAGTAAATTATCTAAACAAAATAAAAAAATATAAGGGAAGGAAGAGAAAGAGTGAGAGAAAGAGAAAAACAGAAAGAGAGAGAGAGAGAGTGAGAGAGATGGCAACAGGAGAAGGCAACATAGCCAAGAGCAATTTGTACAAGAAAGTCTATTTTGTCAAGAATACAGTACTAATGTTGACAATGCTGAGTTGTCAGTACCCACTTTTTGAGATGAAACTGAAAAGAACCAAAAGTATGTAATCTTCTAATTGTTGATGGGATGGAGTTCCTTTCCCTTGCAGCTCTGACTGAAAATACAGACTGACTGAATTTACATCTTTTGAGAGGAATAATACAGTCCCCTCTTTCCCCACCCCTTGTAGATCGGTGAGCAGTTGTTCTAATATTCACAAACTGTTTTAGTGGTGAAGTCAGGCTGTGTATAGTCTTAAACAATAGAAAAATATGTACATATTTAATCAAGTTATCCCAGCTTAGCAAATTGTATTTTTTAATATTGAACAATGATGAAACTGAACGGATTTCTGATCAAGAGTTTTTAGTGATTGTTTATACAAAGACTCCAGTGGTTTCAAAGTAGTTATACTAGCTTGCGACCAAGTAGTTAAACAGTAAGTAATAGGAGAAATAATCATGGAATGCACATACATCAAAGCGGACTCAGACGACATATAATCGCGAATAAATCTAAAATTTGATAGACTAAATCTGACCCGGTTCCAGACCTTTTTAACCTGAGCCTTAAATGAAAATTTGGAATCAATCAGAACACCGAGGTACTTATATTCAGATACAACTTGTAATCTTTCCCCTGATACAAAAACATCTGGTACTACACTTAAACCATTAGTTTTGGTAAAGAACATACTCACTGTTTTAGAGATGTTTAACTGTAAACAGCATTGTTCTAGCCAAGCTGTGACATGAACCAGGGATTCTGTAAATTCATTTGCAACTTGTGACACACTACTTCCATGTATATAAATAACAGTGTCATCGGCATACATTTGAATGTTAGTGTTAGGAAAGACGGATGCAAGATCATTGATGTACAATGTAAAAAGTAAAGGACCCAGAATAGATCCTTGTGGAACACCAGTGGATATACTTAGAGGGGCTGACTTATAATTCTGTATATTAACATACTGTGTACGACCTGACAAATATGATTCAATCCATCTTAAAGTATGTAGAGAGAAGTTAAAACCTAATAATTTAGACATAATAATTCTGTGGTTTACCGTGTCAAAGGCCTTACTGAGGTCAAGAAACACAGCCCTGACAACCCCTCCTTTATCTAGTAGAGTCTTGACTTTTTCAGTGAAGTAGCAATTTGCCATCTCAGTTGAATAGTTTGCTCTGAAGCCAAACTGCATTGGATGTAAAGAACAAGAACTATTATTCAAGTGATTAGTGATGGGCCAAAGCTGCACATGTGAGCAGCACAACACATGCATGTGATGCTGATGCAGGAGCTGGCCAATAATGAGTTGCCGTTCTGACGTATAAACTTGAAGCGCTGGATGTAAACAACGTATGAGAATGACATAGAAGATAAGATATTGTTGAATAAAGTCGTTATTTTTGTTTTGTTTTTGCACACAGAAAGTATTCACGTCGCTTCATAAAATTAAGTTTGAACCACTGCAGTCAAGTCGACTGTTTTAATGATGTCTTTAGTGCCTTTCTGGACCTTGAAAGTGTTGATTATATTGCTGCCTATGGATGAGTCATACACAGTACCTCTCAGATTTCATCAAAAATAATTTAATTTGTGTTCTGAAGATGAACGAAGGCCTAACAGGTGTGGAATGACATGAGGACGAGTAATTAATGACAGAATTTTCATTTTTGGGTGAACTTAC
>RJVU01019258.1:1104885-1117537 GCA_003731715.1 Anabarilius grahami
CCTCGGGCAGCCTCTCGCGGTCTTCCCACTCCCGCGCTGCCCGAACTCCGCAGCACCGCGATCCCCCTCAGCAGCGAGGGCTCCCAACAGCATGTCCCTCCTTCCTCCCGGGTTTCGGCACCAATGTAACACACTTCGTATATGTGGGAAGAAGGAGGCGGGAACCGGCGAACGTTCAAACAAGACTTTAATATATAAATAAACCAACAAAACGAAAGTAATGCCGGCAGACCCTCGCGGACGTCTGCCGGCCACACAAACATAATAAAACATAACATAAAGTCCAGGCCTGGTCCTCTCTCGTCCNTGCCTATGGATGAGTCATACACAGTACCTCTCAGATTTCATCAAAAATAATTTAATTTGTGTTCTGAAGATGAACGAAGGCCTAACAGGTGTGGAATGACATGAGGACGAGTAATTAATGACAGAATTTTCATTTTTGGGTGAACTTACCCTTTAAAATCTGGGTCTGGGAGAAAGATAAACAATAAAATACATAAAGGTATTTGAAACATACCAAAATAGTCATTCTAATTAAAATGTAAATCTGTTAGTTTTAATAGAAATTAACCCCTGGTACATAAAATGCCAAAAGGTGAACAATCATATCTTTGAACCATATCTAACATCTTTGGCCTGGTAAGCCAATGCTTCTTGTTATGTTTCAGGGTCTCAAGCTTTAAACCACACGCAGAATAGAAATGCAGATGTTGTTGCAAAACAGTGCCATATCTTTTCGAAAATGTATTGCCCTTTGAAGAAATGGAAAGAACAGATTACCTTTTAGTTATGTCTTATTACTAGTCATGTACTTTGCTGGATTACTGCATCACTCATTTGAATCTGAAAATGATTCTAATCATAAAACAATACTGGACATGGCAGGAGAGCACGAAAATCAATATGTTTCTTTATCCATTTTTCCTATGTTCAAGAGAACAGATGGTGTGTTTATGCAAGTAGTCCAGACTTTGTCAGCACTGTACTTATTCCAACACTGCGCATAAATAACTGAATGTGCAAGAGCTCAGCTCACAAACCATAAACAAAGTTGATTTCCAGGAAACGTCAGTCTCGTAGAGTCAGCTAATGACGACGAGGTATAAAACAGAGCACAGCAGTCCATTTCTATTGCCTAAGGTTGACAGCCTGCAGTGCAGTGCTGTCATCTAATACACAGACTGTAAGTAACTCAGTAAGCTATAGATGATTGGACGCCCTCCATTTGACTCGCATCACTGCCATTGCAAAGCAATATTTAAGACAATGAATCTTTTAGGTGGTTTTTACAACAAGAAAAGTTGAAATATATTGTTCTACCTTCTATATTCTTTCCTGATTCATTCATGTTTTCTTTGCAGCCTTACATTCTTGTTATTTGTATTCGTACTGCTTGAGTTACAAATGTTTCTTATTTAGTTTAGCTGACATTGTGCATGTCTTTGTGAAGAACTTTCCAAAATGGTAATTACTTTCCAGCTGAAGATTTGCAGGCCTTGTGGGAATTTCTGCTTCTGGAGGAGATTTGTTGAGACTTACGACAGCAGGTCTGGACAAGATGTTTTCAGTTTATCTGGGGAAAATAAAATGCAAGAAACAGGAACATTTGGGATTGGGATTAGGGAGATTTCATGTCAAAAGGCGTCAGATCTGATTAGCACAAAAAGCTTCCTGAGAGGAAGAGACAGAGAATTTTTTTTTCCACAGCTGCCAAAAAAAGGAAAGTGTTAATTTTGTGCATATTATTATTCATAATTAAATGCCTGTTTACCAAATAAATAAATACCAATAAATGGACTTTGAAACATTGACACTTTTCTGTTGTGTCAGTATAGAAAGAGACTGGAAATCTTCCTGGGATACAAACAAATATGTTTGTCTACAGAAAACTATGACTGACCAATCAGAATAAAGTACTCTTGGGAGGCATATAATAATAATTCATAATGAATAAATCACAGCCCTTAAGAAAGCTTGGATTGAAATATATCTGTATGTTAGCACAGAATAACCATATCAAATGAAGTAACCTCTTTTTCAAATTTATGCCACTTGGTGGCAACAGAAACACATTTTGTAGACAGTGAACAGTGTTTGATCTCTCAGTTTAATCAGTTCTGCTTATAATGCATATAGTCTTATATAGAACATTAATTTCATTATTTTCACAAGTAGTCAAAAAAAAAAAATTATCTTGTGGTCCAGATCAGATACTTACTTTGTGGTTCCTACATACATACATATAAGACATTTTGTAAAGTAAACAAAAAGATTATTGGAGTACGTTTTACAAGAAAATACTATTTCAGTGTTTCTACTTCAAAATCTCATGTTTAATTCAGTGTGTTACTTGCCATTTCTTTGTAATCATTTGTGAAATTGATAAAAAAATTGTTTCAAAGGCATTTTTTCTATGTACTTTTGAGATATACTATATTCTAGTAATGGAATAAAATTAGGAAAAACATTTCAGATTCTGTACAATTTCCCTAATTAAAAAAAGAACACCTTTGTGACAGCGATCATGTGACTACGTTACGCGACGTCGCTACGTCCTACGCCTTCCGTATTCAAACTTACGGAAAAAGTGTAATTGACGCAACATCGTGTCAGTTGCGCCTTTATTAACCCCCCAAAGTCGTGTGGAGTATGATGGATGGATGTGAATGGAGGCTCTTTCTTCAACTCACACTCGTGACCCCGGTTCACTGCTATTATAAAGCTTGGATGCATCAGGATATTTATTTATATAACTCAGATTGTGTTCATCAGAAAAAAGAAAGTCTTATACTGATGGCTTGAGGGTGAGTAAATCTTGTATTAATTTTCATTTTAAAGTGAACTAATCCTTTAAGGCAAAATAGTGACAAACCAAATACTATGACATTTTCAAATTCATGTTTATTTTTCAATTAAATTCATTTTATTCAAATTATTATACTGATAGTACAATTTATAATTAAAAATGTATTCAATAAGAAAAATAAGTGTTTTCAGTTTCACTAATGGTTTCAGACATTTTGACCAAGATGTATAATAGCTCTTCACTTTTCAGGCAGAAATTGTTAACGTTAATCTCTAGATATAGATTTTCACAAATTTAATCAACCTCAGATTTACAATCACAAAGTAAGCTCAGTTTAATATGCTGTTAATAAGAATCTGACTTTTGACATTTCTCTCCCACTCACTCTCATTAGCATAAAAAGGTACCATTATTTGCAAAATGTATCAAATAATTTCCTCTAATACAACTAATGGGATGAATATAGCTTATTTATTAAGCTCAGCGTGATGCAGGGTTCTGTCTGTGGTTGTTTATTTGTGCTGGTTATATAAACACCAACTGCAAATGATTAAGGCTAAAAAAAGATGTAATATTAATGTCATGTATATTATGCAGTCATCGTTTCTGAAACCATCCTGCAGGACTTTGGCCTTGATTACAGCAAGGCCACCTGTACAACTGACCTTCATTTATGCAAGAGTGAAAGAGCATCTCTGCTCACTTATAGGCTTACAGTGATTAAAGTAATCCATTTTCTAAATGTTAGTTATATAAACAAATATTAAACTCTGCTATTACCCTGCTATATCCTATGCTGAAGAGTTTAAGAGTGCTCTTGAGGACGGATTTGTCTTCCTGTTCACTGCTCCTTTGAAAATAATGTGTAATGGTCCCCTAATGACTGCCAACACCAAAATTTGTTAAATGGACAGAGAAAATGAGAGGGGTGAAAAAAGGAATGCAAATGAAGTAATATGTAAGGCTAGTGCCTTATGACAGCAAGTATAACAGCCTAAGATATGTGTGTCATGTAAGTCCAGTTCCAAGCACAAATAGTAAATATACTATATGGGCTGTTTACACTTTGAGCATATTTGCAAATGTGATTGCTGTGACTGAAATGTGACAAAACATATTTACACTTTGTTTGCAAACGCTTGCAGCAAATGTACTGTGGCAACTAAATAGAGGGAAAGAAACATAGATCTAATTTGTCAAATAAATGGGCTGAATATTTAGATTAGGCAGTAAATAGAGATGGTAATGAATGCGACTGAACACCAAAAGTAGAAGTGACATTAGTTTCAAGGGAGTAAAAAGACGTTTTGAGCAAAGAACTCAATCAGTAGTCTAAACCGTGAAAAAGGAAGACTCCAATTTTGTTTATAGGTATAAATTATTAGCTATAAAACATTAGATTCATGCTCATGAAACAGTCTGTATTTATTTTTTAATGAAAGGAAACTCGAGGTCTACACACATTTTCCACTCATTACTACAGTGTTAATTAGCAACAATAAGCAAAACTGATAACCAAAAATCACTTACATTAAATTGAGTATGAATTGGTAACAATATACATGTTTCAACATGACTTTATAAAGTTTCAGGCTGTAAAGTTAACAAGCTTGAGGTGAAAGTTTTAAGGAATTCAGAAACTTTGAGAAGCCAAGACTCAAAACAAAGATCCATTCACCTCTGGCTGATCTGGTGGATAAATCTTTAAAGACAATCTATCTTCTGAACATCAGCTGACCATCTACAGCAGCCTACATGAAAGGAAGAGCAGTGCAGGCAATGGAAACCTTCACCCTCTCTACAAAACAGACTGTGAGTTAACCAAGATTTTACTGTAGAAGACTTTTGTAGAAGCAGTTTGTATCCCTTAAATGTATATTGCAATTCACAAAATAAATAAATAAAATAAAAATCTGTCATTGTTTACATTCACAGTAATTTACAAATTTGTATGACACAAAATGAGCATTTTGGCAGAATTTCACAATCGGGACACAATCGGAGATATATTTAAAAAATATCTCTGTTAACGTCATTTTAATGCCAAGAAAATGCATCCATCCATCATAAAAGTAATCCATATGGCTCCAGGAGGTTAATAATGGCCTTCTGAAGCAAAGTGATGGGTTTTTGTAAGCAAAATATCTCTATTTAAAACTTTATTAACTATAATAACTAGCTTCTGGCAGACGGCCATATGCATCAATTTGCGGTGGAGTAACCTCCGACCCGACGCATGATGTAATGACGAATGCAGAAGCGCAGAGGATAGAGCAAAACAAAACACCGGTCATGAATTAGAAGCCTAAAGAGAAATGTCGGAAGATTTCGATATAAGAGAAGAGGAGTTTGAGTTTGAGCCCTATTTGTTGAAAATATGTATTGCTACATATTTTGCGTTTTGCAAATATGTTCCCACAGGTACGTTTTTCCATGAGATAAGGTTGATTTTAAATATATCTCCGATTGTGTTGGTCTGAAAGAAGATGGTCATATACACCTAGGATGGCTTGAGTAAATCATGGGATAATTTTCATTTTTTTGGAGAACAACCCCTTTCAGTCAGATAAGTCATTATTAAGTCAGGGTAGCGCCATATTTAATTTTTGACAGGAAAGAAAACAATGCTGTGAGGGACAGAATTACAGTGCGTTCAATGGGAGGTACAGTTGTTTAACAACACACCAATTGTTCAGCTGAAGAAACATCTTTTCGAAAAACAAAAAAACTAAAAACCTTTCAGTAGGCAAAAACTCCATTAACTATTTTAAAAATTGTGAGTTGTGAAGTGAGCGTGAACATGCCATTGTAAAGAATGTATAGGTCTATCCCTCACAGCCTTGTTTTCATCCACATTAAATTCAAGATGGTGTCTAACCTAACTGTAAAATAGAAATTGAGGCATCAGTGTACTGTATGTGAATAAATGTGGCAAAATTGTTCAGACTAATGTATGTGTTTTTAAAGGCAGATTCTAATTAGACATTATTTATCATCTGTAGATTTAGAGGCTCTAAATAAAGTGCTAGACATAACTGAACTCAATACTCTTATTCTGCTGTGTAGAATGTAAATGGGTCAAAGATAAATCATCCAGGGCTAGTTTTGGAAAGTTATCTAGCTACACTAGCCACTGAGGTTGCTATGTGTGTATCCAATAGTTTGTGTATTTAACTTTTTTGGTGTGTGTCTGACTGAATTAAAGTATTATTTAAATGAACAAGATCATTGTGATCTTTCATTTGGAATGCTGTTATGTAAAAGGCGAGGTTTAATTCCACAGTTAATTAAGTTGAAATCCTTAATTACACAAAGCAACTGATTATCATTATAACACATTTTAAATTTCAGTAATTAGAAATGGCTGGCCACTAGCACATAATTTCAAGTATGAGCTAATGCTAATACAATGCTAATTAGTTTATAGTAACATGCTAATAACATCTTCAGTCTTAAAAGTGACATTTTTATTTAGTTTAATGTAAATTTGCAAGTTTGCAGTTTCTTTTAAAGAAATTACTACTTTTATTCAGCAAGGACATTCAATTTATTAAAAGTACAGTAAAGGAATTTGCAATGTTACAAAATATTTCTATAGTTCTTTTCAACTTTCTGTTTATCAAAGAAGCTTGATAAAATGTATCATGTTACCACAAAAAAAAAAAAAAAAAATTAGCAGCACAACTGTTTCCAACAGTGATATTAATAAATGTTTCTTAAGCACCATCAGCATATTAGAAGGATTTCTAAAGGATCCTGGAATAATGACTGCTGAAAATTCAACTATCACATGAATAAATTACATTTAAAATATTTTAAAATAGAAAACAGTTATTTTAAATTGTTCAATTAAATAGATTCAGTGCATCCATGTACAGGTCCTTCTCAAAAAATTAGCATATTGTGATAAAGTTCATTATTTTCCATAATGTAATGATAAAAATTTAACTTTCATATATTTTAGATTCATTGCACACCAACTGAAATATTTCAGGTCTTTTATTGTTTTAATACTGATGATTTTGGCATACAGCTCATGAAAACCCAAAATTCCTATCTCAAAAAACCTAATCATCTGAGCTATTAACCTAATCATCTGAATCAACTAACTAACTCTAAACACCTGCAAAAGATTCCTTAGGCTTTTAAAAACTCCCAGCCTGGTTCATTACTCAAAACCGCAATCATGGGTAAGACTGCCGACCTGACTGCTGTCCAGAAGGCCATCATTGACACCCTCAAGCGAGAGGGTAAGACACAGAAAGAAATTTCTGAACGAATAGGCTGTTCCCAGAGTGCTGTATCAAGGCACCTCAGTGGGAAGTCTGTGGGAAGGAAAAAGTGTGGCAAAAAACGCTGCACAACGAGAAGAGGTGACCGGACCCTGAGGAAGATTGTGGAGAAGGACCGATTCCAGACCTTGGGGGACCTGCGGAAGCAGTGGACTGAGTCTGGAGTAGAAACATCCAGAGCCACCGTGCACAGGCGTGTGCAGGAAATGGGCTACAGGTGCCGCATTCCCCAGGTCAAGCCACTTTTGAACCAGAAACAGCGGCAGAAGCGCCTGACCTGGGCTACAGAGAAGCAGCACTGGACTGTTGCTCAGTGGTCCAAAGTCATTCGGAAATCAAGGTGCCAGAGTCTGGAGGAAGACTGGGGAGAAGGAAATGCCAAAATGCCTGAAGTCCAGTGTCAAGTTCCCACAGTCAGTGATGGTCTGGGGTGCCATGTCAGCTGCTGGTGTTGGTCCACTGTGTTTTATCAAGGGCAGGGTCAATGCAGCTAGCTATCAGGAGATTTTGGAGCACTTCATGCTTCCATCTGCTGAAAAGCTTTATGGAGATGAAGATTTCGTTTTTCAGCACGACCTGGCACCTGCTCACAGTGCCAAAACCACTGGTAAATGGTTTACTGACCATGGTATTACTGTGCTCAATTGGCCTGCCAACTCTCCTGACCTGAACCCCATAGAGAATCTGTGGGATATTGTGAAGAGAAAGTTGAGAGACGCAAGACCCAACACTCTGGATGAGCTTAAGGCCGCTATCGAAGCATCCTGGGCCTCCATAACACCTCAGCAGTGCCACAGGCTGATTGCCTCCATGCCACGCCGCATTGAAGCAGTCATTTCTGCAAAAGGATTCCCGACCAAGTATTGAGTGCATAACTGAACATAATTATTTGAAGGTTGACTTTTTTTGTATTAAAAACACTTTTCTTTTATTGGTCGGATGAAATATGCTAATTTTTTGAGATAGGAATTTTGGGTTTTCATGAGCTGTATGCCAAAATCATCAGTATTAAAACAATAAAAGACCTGAAATATTTCAGTTGGTGTGCAATGAATCTAAAATATATGAAAGTTTAATTTTTATCATTACATTATGGAAAATAATGAACTTTATCACAATATGCTAATTTTTTGAGAAGGACCTGTATACTGTACATACATTTTCAAATCATTGGCATTTCTTTTAATTATATTTATTTGTTCATTGCTATACTACACAAAGACTCATGTCACAGCACTCAAAGAAAACATTGCTGAATATTTGAGGAAAATGTATCTAAAACATGTTGGTTGGAATGTAAATGTAAAGCCTAAAGACAAAGAACACAGCTGAAGAACTGTAAGACTGGACCTCCGAAATGCATCGTGGGGCTTTATACTGATAAACGATCTTGCTGGTTACAGCATCACAAAACCTTTTTCAGTTGATGCACACTGCACTCAGTGTTTATAGTCCAGTGAGGAAATCCGTCCAAACCACTATCCGTTATCAGGCAGTGGAATGCTTCCATCTTAATGGCTTTAGATTAATGGAGCTCACAGAGTCTGCCAATGGACAGGCAGACTCTAGCACTTTGAGTTCTAGCTCCTAAAGAGCACAGATCCAGAGTGGACATAAATCATGGCTACCTGTTGGAGTGACAATAAAGTAAGCATATTTCTAATTCTAAACAAAATTCTTGTGGGAATGAGTGAGACAACTACTTTTCTGAGGTTCGCTATACCTCAAAACATTCCATTGTTTGCTAAGGAAGAAAAATGCCCAAAGATGAACAATATTTTTTCTGTATCTTTTATAAGAGGCCATTAGAATACTTGCAGATGTGTACATGAAATGAGCCTGTGCCATTGCTGATACACTTGTGTGATATTAGTAGTCTCGTCACAATTGGCTCTCTTGCACAAGACATTAACATTTGACCAGCCTCTTTTAGATTCTCGCTTGAAATTACTTTTGAAGTTCTAAATTATGCCCCAAGTTAATTGAATGAGCATTTCAGGTGCACTAATAGCAAACGATTGCAATCTACACATTCTAAGTGAAAAGGCTGTTATTAATTCATGTGCTCATTACTAGCTGCAACTAGCTGTTCCATCATCTCGCTCTCCCTCTCTCTCTCAATAATTGCCAATCCATGTTTTATCTTTTCTATAACATTCCCTAGACTTTAATAATTCACAAATAATAAAATAATTCTGAAATTTCAAACTTTTAGCAAAAACTTAAAGGATTAGTTCACTTCAGAATGAAAATTTCCTGATAATTTACTCAACCCCATGACATCCAAGAAGTTTATGTCTTAATTTCTTCAGTTGAAAAGAAATTAAGGTTTTTGAAGAAAACATTCCAGGATTGTTAATTTTCAAAAAAAAAAAAAAATGTATCCAGTGAAATTGATCCAGTGTCTACAAAGCAAACTTGAAAAGACTAAGTCAAATGTCCTTTACCAAAAAAAGGTAAAACAACGATGTCGGGCGATTTTGAAGTTGGAGGGGAAAATGAGATGGAGTTTTCCGCCCTACCTTTCCAACATGATTATGTAATGCGTGGCCGATCACAGAGCTAGTGCAAGATGAGCATTTGTGGTTAAAAAGCTCAGCGCCGCGCAGCGCCGAGCCACGTCTTTAAAATTCGAACGCATTGTTTTCTATGAGTGTATACACACCGGCGGCGACATTCGGGGCCCTCAGCTATGACTCAGAAAACAATAGAAAACAATGCGTTCGAATTTTAAAGACGTGTCGCTGTGCTGCGCGGCGCTGAGCTTCGCGTCCGGTGTGCGACCCCCTTTATTCTTCAGCTTGGATTGTGTAGAGCCCTTTGAAGTTGCATTGAAACTACAATTTGGACCATAGACTATAAAAAAAGATGGACGACGCGACCCAGCTTCCTTCCATTGTAATGATCTGAATGTAAACGTACGATGATGGGCGTTGACGTGTTACGCAAAAACATCAGTTTGGAGCCTGGGCATGCGCAGAAGGAATTGTCAGTGGAGCCCGGAGGCGGAGTCGTGGTATTAAACTTCCGCCCAGACATCATTGATGTATTTTAAATAGGCTATATAAATTATACACAATTTAAAATTCTACCTATAAAATAATAGGCTATTCTGTTTCTAGAGCAGTCATATTTTTGAAACAGCAAATTCAGTAGATAAACTCAATATAATATGCCACTAGAAACAACTCTAAAATGTCAGAAACGGTCCTGCCATTTTAAATAAAGTTAAACTAACGTTACAGGAGATCGATTGCTGTAGACATTGCTCTATAATTAATTAGAGTAGGCTATCATTAGTTTTGTCCTGCTAATTATTATTTTATACCCATAAAAATAATTAGTAACTGCCAGATAACGATCACCTGCTTTTTCCCGACATGGTAAACGTTAGGCTTGTTATCTTAACTAGTAACATTTATTACTTAGCTTATAAAGCCCACATTTAACGTTACCGGAAAAAGTTCAGTGATCCGTCAGATCCTGTAGGTCGGTTAGTAAAGTTTACTGCTGAACAACTCATTTTGTCGGTGTGAAATAACACAGAAAGCGAAAATTAATAGTTATATATCTTCAATCTCCCCTCGAAGCTCCGACAGTCCTCAGAGAAGCTGTCAGTCACAACTGTCAATCATAACGACACGCCCCGTTTCTATAGCATCAAATTGCTAGCTAAAATCAAACTTATCCCAAAAACGAACAATTGAATATATATCAGCATGATAATAACTACCTTATATGACCAAAACCATATTTTGGAAAATTTTATTTGAAGCGTAATTAATTTTTTTATTTTGACTCATTCCCGTTCGTTTGCATTGAGAGGGCGAGGTTTATGACCTGTACTGCATCCAGCCACCAGGGGGCGATCAAAGAGTCCGCAGCTTCACTTTTCAGGACGTATGAGGCATACCCGATTTGGACCTTCAACCCATTGTACCCCAGTGAAGTCCACTATATGGAGAAAAATCCTGGAATGTTTTCCTCAAAAACTAATTTTCGACTAAAGAAAGAAAGATATAAACATCTTGGATGACATGGGGTTGAGAAAATGATCAGGACATTTTAATTGTGAAGTGAACTAATCCTTTAAAACACCAACCAAAAAAACTGATTTGTAACTAACTGCACTTTTAACTGACCAGTATGTGGTTAAAATAATCGATTCATTCTTGATGAGCCTCTGGAAGCAATAATAAAATAAAAACACAGCCGTGCGTCATGGGTCTGTGTAATGGTTATCAAATCAAAGCTCACTAAGGCTCAGCAAGTGTAATTACACCTCAGGATGAGTTACCCTGCTGTCATGAGTCATGCTGAGAAGTCTAGCATACCCTAAATCCAGACTTAATTTGTTTATTAAAAATCTAGTTACAAAAAATCATTATGGTACTAGTCAGAAATAATCTAATAGGATAGTCATTAACTGAAGGGCTCGGAGTCAACATTCAATTTTAATGGCTTGAGCTTAATACAATATACTGTGAAGAGAAATCACAATTCGTGCATGGGTGGTTGTAAAATGGCCGCGTCTGTATGATGTCCAGTGCTGTAAAGTTATAAATAAAAAGGCAAAAGCCATCCAGGCCACAAGATTTTCACCATAGGTTATTTAAACCCTGAGGTAAGGTCATAAAAAAAAAGATCACTATAAAAAGAGGGTTTGAAAATGAGTGGTTGCCAAATGTGGAACTGGAGTTTTTAACTGTTAACAAATATTCATGTTTTTATACACAGAAACTTTCACATATAGGCCTGGTTTCTCAGACAGGGCTTAGATTAAACCAAGAGTAAGCCTTAGTTCACTTAGGACATTTAAGTAGTTTTTATAAACATGCCTTAGAAAAAAACATTACTGGTGTGCATCTTGAGACAAAACAATGGCACTGACATATTTTAAGATAGTTGCTTTCAATTAAAACAGCTCAAACATACATTTTAGTCTGGGATAGGTTTAAGTCTTGTCTGTGAAACCATGGGGTTGTGTTTTGTTTTACTGTCTGGAAAATAGGGAAAATCAGAACAGTGACAGCACAATCCTGCCACCTTTCTCAGTGAGGCTTCCTCAATGCCTGATCCAAACAGCTTTTCATAAGTATTTAAGTACATCTTTTTGTGTAATTTCATAATTACTTATATTGCCTTTGAAATATGGCTAAAGTGTACTGCTGAATGTACTGACAAGCATTTATGGTAAACTATTTTAATGTTATTTCTTTTGAAACTCATATGTCATGTATTTGTAATGATGAAGTTGCAATTTAGTATATTTAAAATATATTACATTTAAATGTGATACTGAATAACACGTGTGTATAACCATGCACCTTAGTATGTTAGTCAACACATCAAAATAAGTGTACTATTAAGTGACAAAAGATTATTAAATCATTGATTTAAAATGTACTTTAAAATAAAACTTTTAATTTGACATTACAAAGTGTACCTTTTAAAAGTGTACTCAAATGTGTATTTAATATATATATGTGTATTTTTTTTTGTGACTTACTTTTTATTAGATTTTCAAAAGAACACAAAACTTACAAAAAAA
>RJVU01019258.1:1122037-1197827 GCA_003731715.1 Anabarilius grahami
CATACAATGGTTTTCTATAATCTATAGTCAGGCACAGAATAGAGTACCCATAAAAAGTCATGGGGATTTTGGCAAACATGTTAATGTAATGAAAAGAGCCTCTTACTTTCAGACAGAGTAGACTTATGTCCTGTCATGTTTACAGATGTCCAAGCAGTTATTAAAACAGATTTGCGTGTTTGTCACAAGATATATTTGTCCAATCAATGTTATTGACCTCATAAATATGCAAATAAGAATGCTAACCCAGAGTTTACTAATGTACAGGGTGAAATCTTGAAACCAGCAATATGTGATGGACACTATGCGTCACAAAATATCTTGATCAAGACAAGATCAAGATCAACACAAAGTTTTCTTCACTCAGTTGACCCAGAGATCAAAACGAAGTATTTTCCTCTAGCCATTAATCACCTTACAGCAAGTTCATTTTCTGCTTCTCCAGGAGGTCAGTGTGAAGACCAAGAACCCAGAAGAAAAAGGTTTTAAAGCTTATGGTATTAAATGAAATGCTTTTAACTTCAAGACAATCAATTCCTCTCTGTTGGATCCACACCTACGCAATTAATTAATAACTATAGCAAGTAGAAAAAGCAGTAGAGATCCAATTTATGGTGACACTGCAAAAAATATAAACACTACTTGTATAAAGGAGCAAAAAAAAAAAAAAAAAAAGATCTTTCAGACCCTGGCTATAATTTTGCATACAGCTGACTCTTGTAAATAGCTGATATGTATGAGAAATCTGGAGAAATGTGTGACCTCAGCTTACCTCTAGTTTCTAGAAGGCTGTGCATTGATGGTGGCTGTCGACTGCTACACTGTGGAGTGTAATTCATCTTAACATACACTTTCAGAGGTTAATCAGGTTGAGTTAGACCATGACTGATAAATGATGCAACACTCTACCTATTTTAACAGTCTTGCGGATCAATGCAATCGATGGCGAGAGTAATGCGGGGAGATAGTTTGGACGTGTGCCTTTGAACATGTCCCCTGTGATAACA
Source organism: Anabarilius grahami (assembly GCA_003731715.1). Classification (NCBI taxonomy): domain Eukaryota; kingdom Metazoa; phylum Chordata; class Actinopteri; order Cypriniformes; family Xenocyprididae; genus Anabarilius; species Anabarilius grahami. The sequence goes on from RJVU01019258.1 coordinate 1,123,045, forward strand.
CGTGCAACGAACGTCCATTTAGAAGGAAAACAAAATAAGTTAGACTGAGCTGTGTGAGGCTCAGATTCATGCGAAATTATCTCTGATTCAAAGCTATTTATTTTTATAGTAACAGAGAAATTAATTAGTATGTTAACTCGGCGGCCATATTTGCAACTCCTCGGGCATCCAAGATCAAGTCTTATCTACTTGAATGAGGGAATCCTGAAATCTCAAAAACGTTCTCTCATTCATATGATGCGTCCGAATATAGTGCACTATATTGGGTGTCGGACATTTTGTCTGAATTCTGTCTGAATTTTTGTCTTAGTGAACAACATCCTTCTTACATTTGTTCGCAATTTTATATCCACAATGCACTCTGATTTCGAGTGTACATTCGTTTAACATTCGCCAACTGATTATTTCCCATATTGCAACATGAGACAGAAATTAAAGATGGCGGATGGCAGCACCGGAGGCGGCAACTGTCAAAGTGAACAGCAGGTAAATCTATTTCTGGATAGGCAGAAACAAAATGTTAACAGAACTATTTTTCTCTAAAATCTAAAATAATCTTTTAAAAATTATATTTCAATCGATTTATTTCCTATTGGGTCATAAAAAAAACCCCAAGGTTAAAGAACACTTAAAGCTTTATAATGTCAAGCTCATTACTGAGCACATGGCGAACACATGGAATACATTGTTTCTCCTTTCGTATGTTTGTTTTACTTATTTGCACATTTATGTTTTTATTTGCAGTTTTCTGACAGGGTTATTATCGTTAAAAGAAAAAAATATATTTTTGTTATACTTGAAATGTTAACTGAAATAAAATAAAATCTAAAAACTATTTCAGCTAGTTGCTATTTCGTTTAGTTTGACTTGAAATACTAAAGATAAAAAAAAAATAATAATAAAGACTATAGACCTATTTAAAAATAACGAATACACAACAAAATTACTAAAACTTTAAAATTAAATTGAAAACAAAATCTCATCAATCAAAATATTAACAAAAACTATAATAGTATATCAATGATACTAAACACTTGCGGCCAGATGAGCAGCATCTTATGTCTGTTGTTTTCTTGTATATTCTCAGTTATGATGTATTGTTTGTTTGATGTAATTTTCTTCTGTGCATATTCTAAAAAAAGTAAAGAAATCAAGCTCATCTTCATGTAAAAGCTGAAGTACTGCTCGCTAAAAGAGTTTTATGTCGAGGTGAATGGCAATTTTGTGACGAGATGAGCAGCATTTTATTTCTATTTGGTGTTTTCTCATGTATTCTCAGTAAACACACTGCATAGATGATGTCAATTTATTGTCTTCATGTGTTCCTTTGGGGGAGAACTGAGTGAAAAAACCAAAGGGGTTACAGGCTGTACATCAAGACAATTATAAAAAGGCATAGTATCATACATCCAGACTTTGCAAGAAGCTGGCTTCTTAAGCAGTTTAAAATGAGCATACAAACAGCCCAAAGCGAGTTTAGTCCTTTCATGTCCTTCTTCTCCTCTCCTCTCCCTCCAGACAGCTGCTACAGGCTCTGCAATTGGCAACAGCTGGTGAATAGGGCCATGACCACCTTCATCATGGAAACAACCATGCATAACCCTGATCCAGAAGCTGGCAGGGAGCCTGACAAAGTCATGCCACACAAATCTGTCTGATTCTTTAGACATTTATTAATACCCTGACAGCACTGCTGAGGTGAGTTGGATTGTGACTCAAACAGAAAGAAATGCAGCATTGGTCTCAGTGGCACTCCATCCATTTTCCAAACTAGTGTCTTTTGTAGGGATACAGGAGTCTATTTATATAAACATTTATTTGTCCCTAGCTCTTTTGCTTTAATGACCGCAGCACTTGATCTGTATGAACCACAGATTTGTGTAAAACCTGATGATCATGTTCTCAAGCATCATTTGAAAAGATTCAAATAGCATCTTGAGCTTCAATGGAAGCAAGAACACCTCATTATCTGTACAAAGAGTCACTTGATCGTTGTCACAAATGTGCTTTAAAGGTGGTACAGAGGATCTTTTCATCGACTGATTTTTTTAAATGAGCGCATGCGTAAGAACAACCCCCCTCCATTTCGAGTGAACGCCTCCCAAAACTCGTGCACGAGCATTGGAACACGAGTGATTACCACCGGCATTCGCTGTGTTATTAAGCCGGGCACACATTTAACGACTAGCTAAATCATTCTAAGGCTATGCTCAACATACAGCGATTGTTTCCTGCTCCTGAAGCAGATTTATATACTTTCACATGGAATTTGAACACGACTGTAATCGCAGACTGAACGCAACTGGCTCTGACTGGACGCGTTTGAGCGCGATCAGTCATAAGTATCAATTTTACATTCATAATCGGCCTTACAATCGTTAAGTGTGTGCGTGGCTTAGTGGATTCATTATGTCGGACTCACCGCAGGTAACTCATAATCTGCAGTTGTTACTCCTGTCTCCTGACAAAAACATTGCATGCGGCGCCTGTGGAAAGTTACTGGAGCGCGCAGCCGCGCGTCTCTCACAAGGAACTTAATGGCAGTGATTGACAATCCAGAGGGCCAATCGTTTACGCGATGATCATGTAAACGATTGGCTGATGTTTTTAAGGCCCTACCTCGTGCACAGATGATGTATATTAATAATATTCCTTTCAGTGCACCTAATAAATAGTCTTTTATCAGTTAGTAAAGACAGTTTCAAGTAATATTGCAAAAATGTATAAAACAAAACATCCTCTGTAGCACCTTTAATCAGTGGCCTATAATTGGTGCAAATTTTGTCAATGTTTCTTTGCTTTACAGCTTTCAAAATTCTAAAACTTTTTGCTTTTAAATTGGATTTGAATCAGAGATGTTCAGTGCAATGTACGGAATTGGTTTAAATGCTCTTCTCCATCAATTCATCGTCAGTCAATGAATTAGCCTACATGCTGCCATCCCTTACGAAAAATAAGTTTATTCAAGTGTTCTATTAGTATACTTCTTTTAAACTAAAAATAAGAAAGTATACTTTCAGTATACTTTTTATATACTTCTCAGAAATATACTTAAAATTGCACTTAAGCATACTTGACTTGTACTAACAGAAAAGTCTAAGTATACTTGGCCTATACTTGGACTCAGTCTTTTTTATCAAGATATACTTAAGTATTCTAAGTGTACTTGGCTTGTAGTTGTGTTTAAATACTTTTTCACATAGTTGTATATACTGTCTTATAAACATACTGTCAGGCTGTGTTCACAAAGGAAAATGAAGGAGAACAGGTAAATATCAAAAATCCAAGTTTAATCCAAAAGGCAGGCATGCAGGCAACACCACAACATAATAAGACGGTTAACGGACAAAGAACAGAACTGAAACTGGAACTTATATACACACAGGGGAATTAATTGATAACGTGCAGCTGTGAAGATGATTATTGTCCATAGAAACAAATGAATGTGCGCAGGTGAGGAACAGAAGGGATGCTGGGAAATGGAGTGCTAGTGCTGGTGACCGTGACATTACACCCCCCTCCGGCAAGGCGCGTCCTCGCGCCGTAAAGGAACATTAACGGGGAGGGCCGGAGGGGGTTCTGGATGGAACGTCCGGGACGAGGGTCAGCTCTGTCCTCTCTTCCTCGGGCTCTGGCTGACGCGTCGTGGCGGGTGCTGGCTCACCGTCTGCGGAGGGCACACGCGAGTTCTCCGCGGTCGAGGGTGTTGCTACGGGCTCTGGGTCTGGCTGTGCTCCAGATCGGGGTGCGACGCTCTCCAGACACCGAATGACAGCTTCTCTCCAGTTCAGTCCGGTGGTGTCTGGGAGGTCGAGGGGTTGGTGGAAAGTAACCCTGATCCGGAACAAGGTCTTGAGGGACTGGTCGTCCAGGGTGCTGGTGACGGCCAAAAAAATAAAGTCCTGAACAAAAGAAAAAAGATCTGGGCTCTCCTGAGCCCTGACGAGCATTATAGCCCTCTCGTCCATTTCGGGCGGTCCGAAATCCAAGTTTAATCCAAAAGGCAGGCAGGCAGGAAACAACACAACATAATAAGACGGTTAACGGGCAAAGAACAGAACTGAAACTGGAACTTATATACACACAGGGGAATTAACTGATAACGTGCAGCTGTGAAGATGATTAGTGTCCATAGAAACAAATGAATGTGCGCAGGTAAGGAGCAGCTGGGAAATGGAGTGCTAGTGCTGGTGACATGTACATTGTTTGAAAATATTGATATATAAAGAAAACAGATATATTCCTAATTCTGAGTATCTGAATTTTTGTGTAGGCTAGTCCACTGGTAGTGTACATAGGAATTTACTTCAAATCTTCTTCACTCTTTCCTCACCATTGACTGAATTCAGGCTATACGGTAGGGGGCGCTGTTACGCATCTTCTGAAAGAAAAAAGAATCTCCGGATCAAAACGCAGGAGAAGAAGAAACTGAAACAAGCGATTGAAGATTACTCACGCAAATGTAAAATAAAGCAATCACCAAACAATAAACAGCATATAAATCTAACATTACTGAATGAAATGTCGACCCAGGACGAGCAATAGGACTGTGAAGCTTTAGAGGTGTTGATGGTCTCGATCTACTCCATCTATGTTTGATCATCGTTCTGAATCCCATCCGGACAGACCCTGCGTTACATTCAGAAGGGCTCATCCCTATGCCCTAATCAGTTCAAAGGGTTTATCCTCTGGAGAGAGAGCTTCGAAGGGATGTAGGGGTCAAAAAAACTATTTTTTTGGAACGCACTTCTGTGTCATCTTAACGAGACAATCAAGGAGGCGCATTCATCTTTTTTCCTCTGGTTTACTCTTTGTATTAATATGCATTAATTTACTGTAGTTGTGTCTATGTATTTGAAACATTTGAATGGACTGATAAAGGGATCTGTAAAGTATTTTTGTTTACGTACAATGTAATTTTGACAATAATAATGTACAAAATCTAACTCGTATAAATATTACAGTACAATAGAAAAATACTATACATACATTTATAGGTAAAATCTAACTCCGAGCCTTTTGTACCCATTCTGTGACGTCAAACAACTTCCCTGTGCAAAGGATCATGGGGGCCCGAAGTGTCCATCAGTTGTACCCTTTGAAATCCTTCATTCCGAAGAGCCCTTTGAAGAGGCCAGTTTTGAGCACTTCGGTTTGTAACGACCCTTCAATATGGCAGCCATGATTGTTTTCACTCCGAAGTGCCCTTCGGAGGGCGATATATCCCGTTTGGAACGCACCGATAGTCTGAGAAAAATGCAATTTTCTCAGCTTTTTGTTTAAAATGTATCCTTTTTTAAATTAACCCAGATTTAAGTGTTGATAAAATGGTTTCATGAAGCTAGAATAAAATGCTTTTAAAATAGAAAGAGTTAAAGTACAGTTAAAGGTATATTTCAAGTATAAAAATAATACCTAAATGGGAACATAGTAGTATACTTAAAGTGCAAAAATAATATGTAAAAAATAAGTAAAATATAAGTGTGATGTTATGTTCACTTAAAGAAAACTTACAAGGATACTTGCACTAAACTAGTAGTTTGCTGAGAGTATATTTCAAAGTGTACTTTCATATACTAAAAATGTACTACTAGTATTAAAATAGTAAATTACTAGTATACTTACAAGTTCACTTGTAGTACAGATGCAGTACAAATGAGAAACGTAGCTGTGAACTAGTTGTGTACTTAAAGTTTACTACTGTTACACTTATAGTACACTTAAACGTATACTTAATTAATAGCCAATTTAGTCCCAAGTGGTATTGAAATAGTACACTTTTCGCTTTAAAACGCATACGTTTTGCTACGGTTANTAAAGGGATCTGTAAAGTATTTTTGTTTACGTACAATGTAATTTTGACAATAATAATGTACAAAATCTAACTCGTATAAATATTACAGTACAATAGAAAAATACTATACATACATTTATAGGTAAAATCTAACTCCGAGCCTTTTGTACCCATTCTGTGACGTCAAACAACTTCCCTGTGCAAAGGATCATGGGGGCCCGAAGTGTCCATCAGTTGTACCCTTTGAAATCCTTCATTCCGAAGAGCCCTTTGAAGAGGCCAGTTTTGAGCACTTCGGTTTGTAACGACCCTTCAATATGGCAGCCATGATTGTTTTCACTCCGAAGTGCCCTTCGGAGGGCGATATATCCCGTTTGGAACGCACCGATAGTCTGAGAAAAATGCAATTTTCTCAGCTTTTTGTTTAAAATGTATCCTTTTTTAAATTAACCCAGAGTTAAAGTACAGTTAAAGGTATATTTCAAGTATAAAAATAATACCTAAATGGGAACATAGTAGTATACTTAAAGTGCAAAAATAATATGTAAAAAATAAGTAAAATATAAGTGTGATGTTATGTTCACTTAAAGAAAACTTACAAGGATACTTGCACTAAACTAGTAGTTTGCTGAGAGTATATTTCAAAGTGTACTTTCATATACTAAAAATGTACTACTAGTATTAAAATAGTAAATTACTAGTATACTTACAAGTTCACTTGTAGTACAGATGCAGTACAAATGAGAAACGTAGCTGTGAACTAGTTGTGTACTTAAAGTTTACTACTGTTACACTTATAGTACACTTAAACGTATACTTAATTAATAGCCAATTTAGTCCCAAGTGGTATTGAAATAGTACACTTTTCGCTTTAAAACGCATACGTTTTGCTACGGTTAGGCCTGTCGTCCTGACCTCCCTGACCCCCAGCAATTTCCGCCTATGGAGTTTGACTGAAAGCAACTTACACTGACATTTCTTAACATATGTCAGGGCCATTGTTTTGCCTCCAGATGCACACCAGTAATGTTTTTTTTGGCACATTTATAAAAGCTACTTAAATGTACTAATTGAACTAAGACCTAATCCTGGCTTAATATGTAAAAACAGGTCTAAATTTGTAATAATTTGAAGATAAATTACACAAATTCTCAAAAATTGTATCTCTTTCACATGGACCTCATGCAAGTCCCTTTACATTACATACATTGTTATAATGCATCTTAATCTAAAATATACTGAAATACCAAAACTATTATTCCAAATAGTATATACAATTTGATTTTTACATTGTTTCAAAGGAAATTTCTTAATTAAACAGTGCTTGCCGTTTCAAAACTCACCCCTTCGGTGTTGCCAGGGCTTAATAGTGAAAATGGGTTAATGGTAATTAATTAATTCCAAATGTAGGTTTATAAAGTAAAATGCAACATTTCAGAATAAATAAACAGAATGGACACTATTACATCGTGAAATTCCTTTAGGGATATTATCATTTAAGGAGAGACTAAGACATTGAACTGTTTATAGTCATAAAGGGAGAACACAGCAGGCTTGGTCTCTGTTGAAGTTTTTCCTTTTCATTGAGAAAAGCAAGAAACTGTATCACTGTAAGAGCGTAGAAACACATGGAGAGCATTCAGTGTTTAGTAAAAGCTTTGTAGTGACATAATCCCCATTGAGAAGAAGGGACCTCCAATTCAAAGCCATAGCTGCTAAATGCTTCAAAATCAGAGCTCTGACCCTCAAAATGGGGTTAGAACTGGCCAAAATAACAACAAATTTCTCAATGTCCACAGCAGAGTATTTTAAAGCTGATCCAAACTCTTCAGATTCCACTAGAGCTCTTGATCTAAAGCCGGCAGACCATTATTCTCCACTTTATCTGCTGGGCACGAGCTGGTTCATATTCTGCCCTTGAGATATATGGGAAGTATGGCAGGACCAGATTCCAAACACTGAGCCTCAGAAATATGTGCTGTGCCAGTAATAGGATTCCAGGCTCTTATACAAAATGAATGTGAATCTGGTAACGTTTTATTACGTTGGTTGTTTTAAGTTTTGCAGCAGTTTGGAAATGAAATATCTAGTAAGTGACACTAAAAGGATTTTGCTCTGTTGTGTTTGAAATTAACATACCACCCACCCCAAAATAATCCTAACTGATAGTGTCACCAAACGCAAATGAGATAAAAATGGATTAGCTGAAGCAAACATTTTGAAGCAAAGTTTTTGAGCTCTTTGAAATCGTGTTTCTTGGGACTCGTACAATGCTGTAGCAGAAGAAATTTACATAAGAAAAGTATCATAATTTGCATAAAAAGGAGTAAAAGTTGTTGGTGTTTTTCTGCTACTAGTGTTCATTTCACTACTGCAGTGAATTCTATAGGTAAGTTTTTGCAAAAATGTAGGTAGAGGCGCATTTTTCCAATGAGTATTTAATTTACCTGATGATGTTTATGGAAGCCCATTTCCACCTCAGACTAATAATTAAATAAGCTGTGATATAAAGATAAGAAATAGGGCCCTATCAAACACCCTGCGCAATGCGACGCCAAAAAAAAAGTGTTTTTTGCTAGTTTCAGCCTGACACAGTTATCATTTTCACGTCCAGTGAAAAAAAATCCCCGTAAAATTTAAGGTAAAAAACGGCAGCTGTGGTTGTCAGAACTTTACTGTAAAAAATAAGGTAGCAACGTTTTAGGCTTTACGGGTCAGCTGTCTATTTTACTGTTCAAAACCATATAATTTAAAGGTTTATATTATAATAATTGCAGTTCATAACTGTTTATTTTACATTGTTTCTTATAATTAAGTAACTCTATGGTTGGTCATTGCATATATACGTATGATAATGGTGATAACAGGATGCATTAACAATTGAGGTGCATTAATAGAGTGTATTGTTGTTGAAGTATTGTTAATAGAGAATCTTATCGCCTCTTAGCACTCTGAAATGCACGAAAAATTACCCTTTTATATTTAATAACCTAAGCTAAATTGTTCATTCCATGCAGCAGCTGTGTTCCTGCAAAACTAATGTATGGATGGGAACATCTTGTCATGTATTTGTATGATATATGTGTATGTATGTGAATGCAGACATATCAGCTCTATTCAGGCTCTCTTTAACAATAGATAAATGAGTTGCAAAATTGCCTGTGCTGTACTGTGTTCATTTTTCTTCTTTTGACACATTTTTTGCCTTGCCTGGCATAATAAATTGCTCAAGCTGATATCTAATGAGGTGTGCGACAGGCCTCATAGGCTACAGTATGTACTGAAGAGTAGCGTTCCAGCTCTTATACAAAGACTGCACTTTCACATCGGCCTCACTGGAGAACCTTGTTAATGTGCACTTACAAAGGGCATGTCCCCACTATTCACATCATTTTATTTAATTCATTCTCCAGGTCTGACTATGACTCAAAGTGAACATTCCTTGACTATTACTCTCTGTGAGCCTTTGAAAGACTTCAGCCATGGACAAGTGTACTTTACTGAAATAAAAATGACAGTCACGGATGGGTCGAAGGAGATGAAACAAATTTGAGGACTTTTAGGCATTAAAATCACATGAGTCCAACAGTCCAGAGTCCATTAGAGGAATGAAAACTGTACTATCAGTGAATTTTAAGGTAATGCGTTTCATTCTAAACCGTCAAATAAGAATTGTTTATTGTTCATTGTTTATTTGGTGCCATCCATTCCATAGTAAGTAAGAAATGTTGCTAAGAAGAATTTGGCAAGTCAACTGCTGTCATTATGCCACAATGTGCATAAGCAGATAATACATTTCCATATACAGTATGTGTGTTTGTCATTATCTTTTAGAATATAAAAATGACCCAATATAATAAATCACTTTAATGAATACTCAGTTAGGTTTACAGCATTGCATACATTGATGACACTGGTAACGAATTATGCACGTACTCAATCATAGAGAGTTGTTGGCTCCAGGAGGAAGGATTCTTGGAAACCAAACATCGCAACATTCTTTCCAAATCTTGGTTGGCTCTCTCGGTCTGACCATTGCTCTGCGGATGGAACCCCGTAGAGAGACTGACAGTCGCCCCCAGCAACTTACAAAATTCTCGCCAAAATTTGGACACAAATTGGGGACCCCCGGTCGGAAACCACATCCATCGGGAGGCCATGTAACCGAAAGACGTGGTCTACGACAGCTACCGCTGTCTCCCTAGCAGAGGGTAATTTAGACAAAGGGATGAAATGAGCCGCCTTCGAGAACCGGTCCACTACGGTCAAAACGACCGTGTTCCCCTGGGAGGGTGGGAAGGCGGTAACAAAATCTAGCGCAATGTGGGACCAGGGTCTCGAAGGGACAGACAGCGGTTGGAGTAACCCATCTAGGGGTCGATTGGAAGTCTTACCAGTGGCACAAACCGAGCAAGCCAAAACAAAATTGCGAATGTCGTGAGCCATAGGTGGCCACCAGAATCGTTGCTTGACCAAAAAACTGGTGCGATTAACCCCTGGATGACAAGCAATGTTGGAACAATGCCCCCACTTGATAACATTGGACCGTAACCCCTCCGGCACAAATAATCGATTCGGTGGGCAACCGGGCGGAGGCGTTACCCCTTCTAAGGCCATCCTGACCTTCAATTCGATCTCCCATGTCAGAGTGGAGACCACTAATGTCTCAGGTAAAATACACTCGGGAGTAGGCAGGCGTTCGGAAGGATCAAAAATATGTGACAAAGAATCGGGTTTGACATTTTTGGAACCCGGGCGGTACGAGAGAGAAAAATCAAATCATCCGAAAAAAAGTGCCCACCGAGCCTACCTGGAGTTTAGTCTTTTCGCAGATCTGATATATTCTAGGTTCTTGTGATCAGTCCAAACGATAAAAGGTACCCCCGAACCTTCCAACCAATGACGCCACTCTTCCAACGCCAATTTGACTGCCAACAACTCTCTGTTACCAATGTCATAACTACGTTCGGCTGGTGATAAGCGATGGGAGAAAAACGCGCAAGGATGCATCTTATCGTCTGTGGATGAACGCTGGGACAACACTGCACCTACCCCCACCTCTGACGCATCGACCTCCACCACGAACTGACATGAAGGATCAGGGGCTATGAGAATAGGGGCCGAAACGAAGCGACCCTTCAGTTTGGCGAATGCAGCCTCAGCTGCATCGGACCACCTGAACGTCATTCTGGGGGAGGTCAAGGCGGTCAGAGGTGCGGCTAGTTGGCTGAAATTGCGAATGAACCGGCGGTAAAAATTGGCAAACCCCAGAAACCTCTGTAGGGCCTTCCAATCCACCACAGCCTTAACCTTGTCAGGGTCCATGCGTACACCCTCAGATGAGACGATGTACCCTAGGAAAGAAACAGACTGTGCATGAAAATCGCATTTCTCCGCCTTGACAAAAAGCCCATTCTCTAGCAGTCTCTGAAGCACTCGTCTGATGTGTTGAACATGTTCCTGGAGAGAAGAGGAAAAAATCAATATGTCATTCAGGTAGACATATATGAACTGATCAACCATGTCTCTCAACACGTCATTGACGAGTGCCTGGAAGACCACCGGGGAGTTGGACAGCCCGAAGGGCATGACCAAGTATTCAAAGTGCCCCCTAGGGGTGTTAAAGGCAGTCTTCCATTCATCCCCCTTCCTGATGCGAACCAATAAGCGTTCCGTAAATCCAATTTTGTGAAAATGGATGCCCTCCGCAACCTCTCGAAGGCTGAAGCCATCAACGGCAGAGGATAGGTATTCTTTACCGTGACGTTATTCAGTCCTCGGTAATCAATACAAGGTTGCAAGGAGCCATCCTTCTTTCCTAGAAAAAGAACCCCGCCCCCGCTGGAGAAGAGGAAGGACGGATGAACTTCGCTGCTAGAGAACCAGAAATATATTTTTCCATGGCCTCCCTCTCAGGAACCGAAAGAGAGTACAGCTTGCCCTTAGGCGGAGACTTACCGGGCAGTAAATCTATAGCACAGTCATAGGGACGATGCGGAGGAAGAGAACCAGCACGGGACTTACTGAACACTTCCTTCAGATCCAGGTACTCCGCGGGCACGTTTGATAAATCCGCTGCCTTCTCCTGAAACACAGAAACAGACACAGATGGACAAGCAGACAAAAGACAAGACTCGTGACACTGAGTGCTCCATTCGGAGATGGAGTGCTGCTGCCAGTCCACCTTGGGGTTGTGTTCACTGAGCCAGGGGTGTCCGAGAACTATGGGTGCTAGAGGGGAGTCCATGAGCAGGAATGGGATGGTTTCAGTGTGGTTGCCAGATGTAATCAGGGTTATAGGACTGGTGGTCAGGGAGATGTTATGAAGTTTCTGTCCGTTGAGTGCGTTGACTGAAATCTGACTGGTGAGTGGAGTGATAGGCAGGTGAAATTTCTGTGCAAAGTGTATGTCCATAAAGTTACCTTCAGCTCCGGAGTCCAGTAAAGCTTGACAGGTGAGAGTGTGGGTGGCCCATCTCAGTCTTACCGGAAATAGAGTGGATGGTGAGGACTTCTCGGCGGAGATCCCACCCGATAGTAGCCTCGTCATTACTATCGGGCTTGATCTTTTACCGGGCACGAAAGTAGAAAATGGCCCGCTCCTCCACAGTACAGGCATAATCCTCGGGATCTCCGCCTCTCTCTCTCCTCCCAGGAAAGCCGAGCTCTCCCTACCTGCATGGGTTCGGAATCAGCGACAGGACCGACCGTGTCTCCTCCGCTGGTCGATCGACCCTCCGCGCCCCTGGTTCCTTGGTTAGGATGAGTAAACCGATCCAAACGATTGAGAAAAGCGTCCACTCGCAAAGCGAGGTCGATTAGTCCGTTAAGACTCTGAGGAAGATCCAAGATGTAGATCTCTTTCTGGACACGGTCGGCCAACCCCTGCAGGAAGACGTCCCACTGCGCCTCCTCGTTCCATCTGCACTCAGCCGCCAACGTGCGAAAATCAATCGAGTATTCCGCCACAGTACGATTCCCTTGCTTAAGTTCCGCAAGCAGTCTGGCCTCGTCCTTGCCTGCCACCGCATGGTCGAAGACCCTCTTCATTTTGGCGGCAAGTGCCTGGAATGAGGTGCAGCATGGATCCTGGTTCTCCCACACCGCCGTTCCCTACAATGCTGCCTGACCCGTCAGGAGAGTGAGCACAAACGCCACCTTAGACTCCTCCCTCTCAAACGTACGGGGCTGTAGAGAGAAATGCATGGAACATCTTGTAAGAAAAGCTCTGCAGAAATTAGGCTCACCAGCATAAGACTGAGGGACAGGTAGGCGTGGCTCCGGTTGGTCTCCCCGTTCCGATGGTGCGGGGGGAACGGGTGGCATGGGTGGCGCAGTGGGATTACGTAAAAGTTGTAGTTTTTGGGAGAGCTCGGACACCTGCGTCACAAGCGCTTGCACAGCGTGTCCAGTAGATGTAATACTCTCCTGCTGCTGATCCATACGAGCGATACTGTGATTGATGAACTCCGTCAGTGATGCTGAACTTGCTGCATCCATGATGGTCAGATCGTTCTGTCACGGAAATACAGGCGGATGCAAGTGCAAGTAAAAAGTTCTCTTTATTGAGCTTCACACACAGAATAGTCCAGAAACAAGTAGCAGCAGCAGGTGAGCGTGACGCAGGGACTTCGACGGGCCGCCAGGAACAGGTGGGTGCAGATCGAGGAGGAAATCCCAGTGAATGAAGAACACCATGTGAAGAATCCAACAGCAACAGGACCAAGATGACACGAAGAACTCTACTCCAGCAGAAGAACACACGAGGAAAAACAGGGAACAGCACAGGGGAACTCCAAACAACGATCTGACAAACATGAGACGAAAGACAGGGCAATAAATAGGCTGGTTGATGACATACAGCTGCCGCTGATCATGACAATCAGCGGCGACGCCCACATGAAACAATTAACGTGACGAAACACACACACACACAAACACCAGAATGAGACAGCGGATCACCAACCGTGACAACAACTAAATACAATAACAACAAAAACACTAGAACACAAAAATATTTTGCTGTAAAAAAAAAACAAACAAAAAAAAAACATCTAAAATGCAGTGCATGAACTTCACTGCATGGACTCAAATTGTTCCTAGAACTGATTAATTTACAAAAACCTTTCAAACTAACCACTTCACTTGAATGAATCGGGCTTTCCAACACTGCTTATGAGAGTGTATTTGTTACTGTCAGCGTGTGGTCACATGCAAAAACTAGACCCAGGAGTATCTAAAAACAAACAGTCTTTATTAATACAACCAAGAACATGTAGGTAACATGTAGATCATAGGAGTAATATTATTAATCATAAACCATGCAAAGTACTAACAATAACTGACAAGGGACTGAACTAAACTGGGGGTATAAATACACAGCAAACAAGGGAACTGTTAGATTAAAATCTCAATCATAGAATATTTGTAGTCTCAGTCATCAGTTTAGAAACAGGCGCCTCAACCTCTGTGATGTGTGGCAGCAGCAGCGCGAGATCTCGGGAGAATGACCAAGCAGACACAGATCAAGTGTGGTACAAAGCATTCTCAGATTTATTCAGGAAGAAGGGTCATATTTATAGACATAGGTCAAACAACAATCTCCAGGATGGCTTGAGCATCCAATCATACGACTTAAGAATCAAACCTTACCATTAAATATATTAACAAATAAGAAATGTATGTGCGTAAATGTGTGTGTGTATTCAACTTCTGGTTGCGTGTGAGAGTGTCAGTGTGTCCAAGGACTACTACTTCTTGTTTTGTCTAGGTAGGTACATGATGTGCACAATGGAAAAATCCCAAGACACAAAGAAAGTCAAAAAGTGAAGCCCAAGAAATAAGAAATTATTTAACAGGAACTAAACTAGACACAGGTGCAATGCGTAATTAAAGAAACCAACAAGGACACAATTAGTAATCAATGAAACTGAAACTAAACAGAGCGGGGAAACAGGAACTAAAGAAAACAGAACAGAAAACGGTTACACTGTTGCTAAACTTGTAAACGGTTAAGAGCTGTCAAAGTCCCTTTCAAGGAAAGTCTGTTCACTCGGCGGCCATATTTGCAATGCCTCCGGGGAGCTATTTCGGGCATCCAATACCAAGTCCTATATATTTGAATGGTGGAATCCAGAAATCTCAAAAATTGCTTGCTGAACTCACAAATAAATAACATAATTCAAATCAGCAACAAAATCTGGCATGAACTGTCCCATTAAATGTTGTTTCTATTTTTTCAGGCTAGACCAGCCAATGTGCATGTGCAGTCCTAAGCGCGAGTCTCAGGTTTCTATGGAAACCCGCGCTTCTAATGGCAGCTGCAGTGACGCAATGACTTTACCAATCAGCGATTAGATCTCTTACTTAGAAGGCGGGACTTATTCCGGCATATTGGACATTACAGTTTCTCCCACTCACAAGTAATTGGAGAGAACAGTTGTTCTATATCTATAGTCTTTGGAGCCATTTACACCATAAAGATAACTATAACAATAACTATATTACTGCCGACACCAAAGCATGATAATGTTCTATTATAAGCATGCGTTGCTTACTTTAAATGCTCAAGCTCTTTAAATTCGGGTGGATTCTGATTGGCTGTCAATGTTTTTATCCTTCAACAGCTGGAAAAAAAATCATTCTGAAAGTGATTCCAACGACAGGCTACTGTTTATCCGTGCCATTATTGTTATATTTGTGGTGTGGGCTTCACTATTCTCATAGTATTAGAACAATTATTAAAACTTTATAGTTATAGTTATCGTTATTGTCCTTGGTGTGAACAGCCCTTTACACTCCAAAACTACAACCCGAACACACAAATGTTGATCATTAGCAAAAAACAACGAGTTTTAAAGAAATAAAAAAAGAGACAGAAGAACATAAAGAACTGAATAAAACAGTAAGCAGAATGCTACGTGACACAAACCACATGATAATTGATTGAACTTGATGAGAATGAATGAACAAGAGCACCATAAAGACCACGGCTGCGTTTCTCAAAATCATTGTGAGCTAAGTTGATCGTAGAGACCATCGGCGGTAATAGTACATTCTACTTTTAGGAAAGCAGCCCACAAAGATGTTAATGCATATGAAAGAAAATTGCATTAGTTTTATTTAGGTAAACTAGGCTATTTGTCAATGAGGGATTTGTGGAAACAGATTCATGTTTTTAGATTTGTGGAGTAAACAAATATTTTTATTTTGAAGTGAAAAGATAGAATTAGACTCTTGGGGCAAGATTGCCACCAGAACTGGCCCAGAGTGTTGTTGTAGTGCTATTATTTTGTTAATTTAATACTTCATATACATTCATGGGTTTATTATTTATTAATTCCATGAGACAGATGCACATCTATCATCTTCGCTATTAATTAAAACCTATTGAGTAAAATTCATAGTGTTTATATTATAACATATCTTCAATTAAAATATGGACAATTAAATATGAAAATATTTATATGCCTGTATAAATTTACCTTTCAGAGGAATCTGTTTTATTGGGATTTACTGCTGTCAGCAGATTTACAAGTACATACACATTTTTCTTAAGGGAGCATCTCCCCCATCTTACCCTATATGTCCTGATTTAGGCCCATCAGACCCCAAGGTGACCAGAATGGACATAGAATTGTCACCCAAGTGTCAGATTTACAAGCCCTCCATCATGACATCTCCTGCCACCTCATTTAGCTGGACCACACCGAGACCTCCCAAGCTGGGGTGCTGGAGTTGCCAGTTGCCACAGCAATAATTCACGGCTAATTAAACAGTCCCACCAAAGCCCCTCACAGCCCATTACTTATGTAGCTCTTGACAGTCACAGGCCAGCAGTACACGGACCCAGCAACTGGCAGCAGGGTCGGCCTGGGGCCACTGTGTGTCATGTCAGTCTCCTCTGTGTAAATCCACTAGTTAGGCACAACTATCGACTTTCTGTCAGCTAAGACGAATTTGCGAACACCTCCTCTGATCATCGATCCTGCACGGGCCTAGCAGCTTTCGATTCTGAAGAGTTAAGCTTTTTAAAAATCCAATGTTAAGGCATTGTTTACAAAGAAATGCAATAGATCCATTAACATCAAAGCAAGCATTTAATAGAAGTTGGCAATGCATTTTTTTTTGCTAAGGCTTTATTTGATTTAGATTTAGATTTGTAAAATGTGTAGTGGAGATGTGTATTTTTTTGCTGTTAGTGTATTTAAAAAAAAAGAAGAATCAGTATCTACAATCGTTAATTGTAATTGTTGCATTTAACTTGTTTAACTTGTACAGTGATGTCTCGACTTGCTTCAAACCCTTTCTTCTGTAGAACACAAAATGAAAAAAGTCTTACATTAGCAAGCAATGCCCTATTAAAGAAACTGAATGCCCTATTAATGAAACAAATTAATATTTTGGGCTGAATCTTCTTAAATATTTTCCTTTAATCTGCTTCACAAAATATCTGAATTCAGACTGACTTGATTCTCAAGTTCACCTCACTTCCAGTTGCATAAACATAGCCACTAAGTCTTAAGAACTAGTCTGGCCAATTGGCAGTTAGTTAAGGGATAATCAGATTTACTTCTCATATTCAAATTATTCAAATTTTCTTTTATGTCCTCCTGAGACTCATCAATGAGTCTGTAGAGGACATTGGGCCTCATTTATGAAATGAACGTACGACAGAAAACGGTGTGTATGGCCGTTTCCACACAAAACTTGTCATTTATCAATATGGACTTAAGCGGTGGCTACAATCAAATCTCACGTCAGGTCTCAGCTGGTGAATGCATGTATTTGAGGTAGTGTGAGCTTGTGTGCAGCATAGTAGGCCTAAATCTGGTGGAGAATTGTAATGAGAGCATTTTGATCATTTACAGTGCTCAGTGTAAATGTGTACACCCCCTTTGAAAAGTAACATTTTAAACAATATCTCAATGAACACAAAAACAATTTCCAAAATGTTGACAAGACTAAGTTTTATATAACATCTGTTTAACTTATAACATGGAAGTAAGGTTAATAATATAACTTGGAGAACCAAATTTTCAGTTTTACTCAAATTAGGGTGATGCAAAAATGAGTACACCCCATTGAAAGTCTCTGGAGCAAAGCTAAATTTTAGACTACAAATGTCTAATTTAACAAGAATTCAACCACAGGTGTGCCTAACTATTAATTACACAGGTGTCTAGCAGACAGTTGACTATAAAAGGATGTTAAAACCCCTTCCCATTTCATGCTGTCAGCAATGGCACCACATGGAAGAGAAATGTCACAAGACCTGAGAAAGAAAATTATTCCTTTACACCAGAAAGGTGAAGGCTACAAGAAGATCAGCAAAGCTTTACTTATCAGTCAGAATACTGTAGCAAAAGTGGTACAAAAATTTAAAAAAGATAAACTGCAACCATCTCACAGAGACGTCCAGGTTGTCCACGGAAGTTAACACCTCGACAGGAGCGTCTTCTGAAGCGTTGAAGAATAATCGGCATGCGCGTTCACTGCAGTTATCTAAAGAAGTAGAAAGCCAAACTGGGGTGACTATTTCCCATGACACAATATGGCGTACACTGCAGAGGAATGGCATGCATGGGTGCCGTCCACGAAAGAAGCCTTTCCTAAAGCCCAGGCACAAAAAAGCCCGCCAAGAGTTTGCCAGGGCCCATGCTGACAAAGATGAAGATTACTGGGACTCTATACTCTGGAGTGATGAGACCAAGATAAATGTTTTTGGAACTGATGGCTTCAAAACTGTATGGCGTCGCAAAGGTGAGGAATACAAAGAAAAATGCATGGTGCCTACAGTGAAACATGGTGGTGGGAGTGTCCTTAATGTGGGGCTGCATGAGTGCTGCTGGTGTCAGGGAGCTGCATTTCATTGATGGCATCATGAATTCACAGATGTACTGCTCTATACTGAAAGAGAAGATGCTACCATCACTCCGTGCCCTTGGTCGTCGTGCACTTTTCCAACATGACAATGATCCTAAACAAGCATCTAAGGCCACTGTTGGATTTCTGAGGAAGAACAAGGTGAAAGTGATTCAGTGGCTCCTGATCTGAACCCAATCGAACACCTATGGGGAATTCTGAAGAGACAAGTTGAGCATCACTCTCCATCCAGCATCCAGTCTCTAAAAGAGGTCATTCTTGAAGAATGGAAAAAGATAGATGTTGCAAAATGTCGCCAACTTGTTAATTCCATGCCTAGAAGACTTTGTGCTGTCATTAAAAATCATGGAGGCCATACAAAGTACTAGATGTAATAGTATTTGTTGTGGGGTGTACTCATTTTTGCATCACCCTAATTTGAGTAAAACTGAAAAATGTGTAATCTAGTAATCTAAGTAATCTAATCTAATATTATTAACCTTACTTTCATGTTATAAATTAAACAGATGTTATATTAAACTTACTCTTGTCAACATTTTGGAAATTGTTTTTGTGTTCATTGAGATATTGTTTAAAATGTTACTTTTCAAAGGGGGTGTACTCATTTACGCTGAGCACTGTAGATTATTTTCCTGACAAACAACCAAAGCTCATTAGTCGATCATAAACAGTTAAGATTAGAATGTCAAATTAAAATTAAATTAGAATAGATGGGTGTTTGTGACAGTGCTTGAAGTGGGCCGGCGTACCAGTGTTGTGCCGAACTCTGACTTCCTGCCAGATTATTGCCCCCCTAGTATTAGTAGGTTTAGGAGTAGGTGTTGGGGAGGGTTTAGGATTAGGAGCGGGGTTAGGATTAGACAATCAGGTAGTGACTTCAATTTTAGCATGCCCAGTGCCCAACCACACACATTTTTGCGCATGTGAAGGATGCTGTTTTATGTGGATATTGGAACATGGGTGAAGTAGCCTACAATGCCTTAATTGTTTACATAATGAATTATAATTTAGCATCCAAAATGGTATTCAAATATAGAAAGATATTTGGATTCTTGCCAAATGAGAGAGGCCATCAGTTTTGCTTTAGCCTAAAAAAATCATTTTGGCTTGATTTTTTGGCCTATGTTATTTATAATGAATGCCACTATGACTATCTAATTTATGTTTTATTTTATAGTTTAATATATAATTTTATAACTTCTTTTTCATTCTTGTTGTGTTATGAATACCATTACACTTAAAGGTTTTGTTGTGGAGGGAACTACAATAGGCCTAAAAATGTTTTGTTTTATTTACTTGTATATACATATAAATTAATGTAATTGTTTGCAATTACAAGGTTAACAGGTATTTTTGGTGTAAAAATAATTTCTCTTTCATGAGATTACTTCCTCTTCCTGGCCGGGTTACGTTTCTCCATGTCGTAAACTCTAGGGGAGAGGCTTCTAAACCGTGAACTTTTAGGGGCGTGATATTTAAATGATGATTGTTTTCAGCCGCCACATTTATCAGCGTACGATCATTCGTATGATAGGATTGCCAGCATACGAATGTTTAATGAATCACACGTGAACCCTGTCGTAAGATGATTTCTGCGCTCGTTTCTACGTTAGATTGATAAATGAGGCCCATTATATTGTAGCTAATTTCTTTGAGACCAATAATATTTGTAATTATCATTTAAATCTGACTAATTTCATATTGTTTATTGTAAATTAACATCTCAAGACAACTTTAGTGGGGTTTCAAATCAGAATATGATTTTCTGTTATGAGACATGCATCAGTTTCATGCATGTCCACTGTAGAGGACACCAGGACTTACAGCATGCTTATCAGGCATTTTAGGGAGACATAATAAGTGAATAGGGAAGAAAATATATATCATTATTTCTATGAAAATGTTGCCAAGTTATTACTCTCATTATTAGCTACTTCTTTTTTCCATTACATGTTGCCCAAAGAGCACATTAATATGCAAATTAGAGACAATGAATAGATACATTGTATATAATGGAAAAAACCCATTTTTGGCCATGTTTACACACATATTGTGTAAAGTAAAATAGAATATCAAATCATTCTCTAGTTGAGAATTTTGTAAATCTTTGTGCATAGTTTGGTTCAGATGGAAGTTTCCTGGAGCTGCCAAAGTCCTGAAAACCCTGATTTACATTAAACGCCTATTAAATGCAGGCACTGGTATGCATACAAAATGCAAAATATAAACATTTTCATATCTGTTTTACAGAGGACAAGTTATAGAAAAAAATAAAAGCCTGGAACCTAAAAACTGACTGGTATACTGTATATATAAAAAAATTATATGAATAACATATAACATATAAACAAAACCTTTTTTTTCTATGGGTCTCAGAAGGATATAAGTGACATAAACAAGTTATGACCAGTCTTAAAGAAAAAAATAGATGTCTTTGTAAGACTAGTCTAAGCATCCGATCACTGGCTGCAGCAGTTTACCGCTCACTGCAGGTTATAAGTGAATGGCAATCTAAATTTCAGTCTGTTTCTCGCATTATATGCATTCTTTTTTGAAGCCTGACGTCCAATTCTTTGCAACTGCATAGAAATGAGCGACCAGCACATTTTTCAAAATGTCACCTTTTGTGTTTTACAGAAGAAGCACAGTCATACAGCTTTGGAACATCATGAGGGTGAGTACATGATGATAATCTTCCTTTAGGATTCTTACTTTGTCTTGGGACCATGTCTGTAAACTGCACTATGATTATGTTAATGACACAATATGAAACATCAAAGAGCATAGTTCTTGCTAGATTAATTGCTAGATGTAGAATATAATATCATCAAATGAATGATAAATTAAAAGGGATTATTCCTAAAAGCAACACTAAATACAGAATTATGTTAAAGATACGCTCGATATGTGATGTTAGATGTTCTTAGGAAATCTAATAACTAAATGTGTTTTATAAAAAAATATATATCCCCAAAGGCACAGCTAGTGGGTAATATGCTAAGGATCCTTTGTCAAAGTCATGCAAATGTCATCATTCATACAAATTCCCTAAGCGTTTTAAGTCTTATCTCATTCAGCCCTTCATATAATAAAAAGTTTGAATCACATTGAAAGTTAGAGACACCACAATGCAACAGAACAGCTGAATGCTGAGTCTAAATGGATTACAAAACGAGACAAAATGTTTTCCGGACAGCTCCATAAGCCCACTCAATCTGGAAACAGCCAGCACCAAAACGGTCAAGTACTCCCTAGCTTATTTCTTTCATTTTCCCTAAGTTATTATAGTCCCAAAGAGCCAATTCACATTCAAGGCAAATTAGCAGGAAGTGTATAATGACCAAGTGAAAGTGACATGTGAAGGCCAAGTATGGTAACCCATATTCAGAATTTGTCCTCTACATTTAACCCATCCAAGTTAGTGGACACAAACCACTAGGTGCCTTGCTCAAGGGCATGTCAGTCATTTCCTGCCGTTATTGAGAATCGAGCCCGCAGCCTTCGGGTTACCAGTCTGACTCTCTAACCATTAGACTACGACTGCCCACACAATGACTGAAATCTGACTGAATGAAAGCAGTGACTAAACTTCTTCCATGTAAAACACCAAACACGCAACAGGACACATAAACAGTTTGCAGTGGTAGAAGCGTATGCTGCTGTCGTAAAAATGATTCTGCTGAATGGTTCGCACCAGATGGCAATTACCGCCCCATCTCCAACTCTCTGCTTCTGAGGCAAATGATGCTTGTTAAAGGAGCATCTGGCCCCATCACAGTTGTGTACAGAAACTAGTCACAGATAAACTACCATTCAAAATAATACTACGACAGAATTCACCTGAAAAATCAAAACAAAACTAAAACTGTAGCTGGTATCAGTGCTTGAATTGACTCAGGTTTTATGAGGGGTCTACCAAAAAATAGTACAATTAAAGAATGAATGGAGTAACATAAATCAAGTCAGATTTCAGATGACCTTCTTTAAATGAATGATTCAATAAAACTAAATGTATTACTGTATTAAAATATCAAATGTATTGATTAAAAAAGTAAAAATTACACAAACATTTTTGTTTGCTATTTTGCAATTTCACTGACCATGGTTTTATGGTACTATCAAAGGGTTAATTCACCTAAAAAATGAAAACGATGTCATTAATTACTCACCCTCATGTCGTTTCACAGCCGTAAGACCTTCGTTCATCTTCGGAACACAAATTGAGATATTTTTGATCAAATTTGATGGCTCAGTGAGGCCTGCATTGGCAGCAAGTTCATTTCCTTTTTCAATGCCCAGAAAGGTACTAAAAACATATTTGAAACAGTTCATGTGACTACAGTGGTTCAACCTTAGTATCATAAAGCAACGAGAATACTTTTTGTAGGCTAAAAAACCCCAAAATGTTTATTCAACAATATCTAGTGATGGGCGATTTCAAAACACTGATTCATGAAGCTTCAAATCTTTATGAATCTTTTGTTTCGAATCAGTTGTTCGAAGCGCCAAAATCACATGATTTCAGTAAACGAGGCGTTACGTCATAAGTGTTTCGAAATTTCAATAGTTCATGTGACTTTGGTAGTTTGATATGCACTCTGAACCACAGATTCGAAACAAAAGATTAGAATTCCATCACTAGATATTGTTGAATAAAGTCGTTTTTTTGTATTCTCGTCGCTTTATAATATTAAGATTGAACCACTGTACTCACATGAACTGTTTTAAATAGGTTTTTAGTATTATTTTAGTATTATTTCTGGGCATTGAAAAAGGAAATGATCTTGCTGGCAATGCAGGCCTCACTGAGCCTTCAGATTTTATCAAAAATATCTTAATTTGTGTTCCAAAGATGAACAAAGGTCTTGTGGGTGTGGATCGACATGAGTAATTACATTTATTTACATTTATGCATTTGGCAGACGCTTTTATCCAAAGCGACTTACATTGCATTATACTATACATTTGTATCTGAGTATGTGCAATCCCTGGGATCGAACCCATGACCTTGGCATTGCTAGTGCCATGCTCTAACCACTGAGCTACAGGAAAGCTAATTAATGACATAATTTTCATTTTTTGGTGAATTAACCCTTTAACATCAGCGTTCATCCCTCCTTCATGTTTGGCTTATGCAGATAAATGTAACTAAGCATATAATACAAAAATAAAGTCACATTGTGACAAAGTTGCAGTCGTGATGTATAAAGTTACAATAACAAGATATAAAATCACATTGTGAGAAATAAAGTTGCAATTGCACAATATAAAGATTGCAGTTATTATTTTATATATTTTTAATTTTAGGCTGAAATGGGTGTTCATATATAAATTTGACTACTCACAACAATTTGGGAATCCACAAATCTTTTTTTTTTTTTCTTCAGTTCTAGCGATTTCCGTGTCTGTCACTATCACTATATTAAAAATATTATTAAATTCAATCAAGTAATGTTGTGCAATATGTTATCGTGTAATTACTATGTTTTCTGGATTTTACTGCCAAATATAGTTAGAAAAAGAGAGGCTGAGTTTTGGAGATGAGAGGGAGAGTGAGATGAAAGAAATGAGATGACTTTGAGCGTAACAGATGTCAGAGTGTCATCACTGTAGAGGGGGTGTGAGAATCTGCCAGTCTGCGCACATCACCTGGCATTTAACACATCAGCCAGCCCTAACAGAGTGTGACAAGCCCAGTGCCTCGTGTTTGGGCTGAATATCACTCTCTCCACACACTCCTACTGAAGCTGACACATGAGACAAATGATCTGAGAGAGACATCAAATAAAATCTCTCTTCTAACGCCATCATTTCTGAGGGTTAAAGGCAGACCAGATGAACAAGAAAGGTTATCAGACGATAAAAAGGAAAGATTCTGAAAGGAACAGCAATGAGGAGGGATCCTATTCATGATTGTAACACACTTACACACATTTTTAAGTTCTTGTGAAATACAGAATGCATTCATCTTATCATTAGACATTGTCAAAGGCCTGTTTTCACTCAGAATGCTTTGAGATATCATTCTAATGGGGTCTTTGATATATAAAGGGCGCAGATAAAAGCCACTTACGTGTGAAATTTTAATAGTTAGTGGCCTGTAGAAAATTGAGATAGGATTTATTTCCATTCTTGGGTATGCTTGATAAATGAAAACAATAATTACTCTAACCATCTATTATACAAATTGCGATTACATTAACTGAGAACCAAGAGCATTGACGTCATTACCAATCTGACAATATTCGTTATTCATCATTGTGAGTAGATCAGCATTAGTCCACCAAGAATTTCCAGGAAAATAAAGCTCACTCATATCTTATTGTATCATTATAAAGACATATCTGCTGTCCCAGCAATCAGAAGCTTTAGGCAAACAATTATTATTCCACACAACCGACCTGGAAAACAAAGCAAACAATGGCCTTTTCTCAAAACCATATCAGTCATGAAACCCCAGTGATGCTGAAATATTTATCCATTTTAAAATGGAATGGAATGGCAGCATGTGGACTAATACTGTTGTCAATGGAAGGACAGATTTGTGCCAATGACATTTTTTTTTTTCAATGCAGTTACATTTAGCATCTAAATAATTCACTTGTTTACCTCTATGTGCATATGTTGTTAACCAATCCAATTAAACTGCATTACGTTATAGCACTGATGATGGGCTAGAGTAATTTGGCCCTCTTATTGTATCTTGGCTCAGTGTTAGTATCAGTGAGATCCTTTTATTATTCAGTTTTTATAATTAATTGTTTGATTTAGTTTTTAAATGTTATATTTTACACTTTCATTTTAGTTAATTTTAGTAATTTCCCTTGATCTTTCTTTAAACAACCCTTTTTTATTTACTGTTAAACTTGTGTAAAAAAAAAAAAATCACTCTCCTATTTATTTGATTACTTAGCTACCAAAAAAGTAGATAATATTATTCCTAAACCCGAGAAAGAGATCTTAAAGAGGTATGATGTGCTGTGTGATACTTGCAATACGATAATGTGTGGAGGATTGCATCAAGACAGGAGGAGCACTGGACTAGACTCTGAATGTTTGTTTTAGGTGAATTTTTTGGTTTGATAGCATTTGCTGGAAGTAATTCATAAAGTTTAAGTTCCTGCCAGTGATGGACTCGCGCGTGATTTTCTTCTAAGAAAATATAAGAGTTCTGTACAAAATACAAAAAACAATAACAAATCTTTGCTGATCATTGCTTATACATATAAACAGAGAGCGATTAACTATTAAAATTAAAGTGCATATTATTTTTGTCATATGATAACATGGCCATTTGTGATTGTAAGCATCAAAATAATTCTCACAACTTGTTTTTGTAGCGCAGGAGAATAAGATTCATGCTTTGAATTGAAACACATTCATATGGTTAGAGCAGGGAATTGTTAGACAGACTCCATATCTTTTCTCTTATTTTGTGCGATATTACATTTTTTTTGCTTTTCCTTGTATTGTAAACAAGTTGGAAAATAGATTGTGAGAAAGATGAGATGGATAGTGTGTGTGTGCGTTGGGGGGAGGGGGTTGTTTGTGTGAGATTAAGAGAGCGAGACAGAGCAAACTTGTAGAGAGGTGTGAGTGGAGGTAAGGAAAAGGCAATCCCAGGTGACACCTGGTTTTGCCATCCATCACAGTCCAAAAGCCAGACAGTAAACTACCGAACCATCCTCATCTGTCATCCAATCACAGGCTCTGCCTTTTCCCCATCACCAATCTCATTCGTTCCTCTCAACAATTCATTCCATGCACGCTCACTGCACTCAGTGAGATGACGACTGGTTGTCACCTTGAATATGTTTATTTATTCCTGTTTTCCTCAGCTCAAGCAATGATGACTCAAATTAAACTCCAGCTTTTTAGCCAGGGCAGAGATGCAAAAATTTAGCTGGATGTTGTTTGTGTAGTGGAACATACACTTCTTATGTTGTTTGTTTGTTTCAAATTTGATTAAGATTTATATGAAACAGCTTCTCAGTTCATTTATTGTGGCTTCAGAGTGAATTCAGAATTCTTCAATATGCAAAAATAATAATAATAAAAAAAAAACAAGAACAGTAATTGAATTTTTATTTGTAGACAAAAAAATGTTACTCTAAAAATTCTTCATGTGGCAACATCTGTGTTAATTGATCTAATTCAACTTAAAACAATATTTAACATCACAGAATCAACCTAAATGCGTTATTCAGCAATAACACTATATATAAAGGTTAGAGCAGGTTGAAATAGCTCCTTCAGGTAAAAATTGCATGTATTAAAATTTGCATGCACAATCTCAAAAAGAAACAGTTCAGGAACAAGCCAGGAACATTACCTTTCTGGCCTCTAATTTCCAACTGATGACAGAGAAAAAGTCTCGGATTACGAGTGTAATCCTGGTTTCCTGAGAACAGGGAACGAGGCACTGTGTCCTGAGGCGCCTTGGGTAATGCCTCCACGTGACTGGTATCTGAAGCAACTGTAAACCATGACAATCCACATCATACTAGTGCAACCAGGAAGTATAAAAGGAGTGACTAGAGATCATGTTATCCACTTCTCGTCTGAAGGGACTGTTTGCAGGCAGCCCGGAGGCATGGTAAGGAGACGCAGTGTCTCGTTTCCTGTTCTCAGGGAACCAGGGTTACAGTTTCAAAAGGGAACTCGCACTGCGTCCTGAGATGCTTTGGGGAACGAAATACCCATGCTGCCATGCTGAGAGGTGTGCATGCCAAGAAATGGCTGTTACTAAGCACAAATAATGGCAGATTCAACAGAAATGCCAAAACCACTCACCCCTTCTGGTCACACACTAGGCTGTCAGTGACAGTCCTCCCTATGGCCACTGCCCGAGCTATCACGCCTCAATGAGGAAGTACCCTCGTAATAACAGAAGGACTTGTTAAAGGCCACTTACAGGCTTGGAACCAGCATCTTCGCTGGCAAGGGGTTCCTTTAAGGGAGTATGGCCAAGGGGCTGAAAAGAGCCCTGGCCAGTCACTTTTAGGGGGACACTGTGTCAACCCCTAGAGCCACCAGGGAAGCTGACCTAGTCTGACTTGTGACCAAATCTAGCCAACAACCTGTCTGTTCGTGGAACAGAGTCTCTTACATAACTTCCTAGAGAGGAACCAAATGAGAGGGACTGCAGAAGGGCAGTAACCAACTCTCACCGGCCAAAGAGATGGGCAACTTAGGGAGCAGGACTCAGCATAGCGTTTTCCAACCCTTGCAGATGAGGGGAGTTACTCTGCTCAACCTTGGATTTACAGAGTGCTTCTTTTTCAAAGCACTGTGGAGGCTGGGTACTCTACATAGGTTCCCTAATAAGAAGTGTACCAGCAGCTCTATCAGGAGCTGATCTACCAAGGGAGTTCTTTTTACAAGAATCTCTTAAACCTTTTGCTCAAGTGAGGGGAGTACTTACAGCCTAAAATACTGATCTTCCAGGAAGGTCTCACAAGAGTCCTTCGACCTTCCAACCAGACTCCGGGAGCGCAGTACTTTATAGACCGACCCTCAACCTGAGGGGAGTACTAACCAGGCTCAACCAAGACGAATATTGACCAAGCTCTAAGCAAGTACCAGGGAGGCTGTGACCTGATGCAGCCCTAGGGAGGCAGGATGCTCACTTAGCTGGAAGTGCTAAGGGCCTAGCTCGACCTGGAGGATCGCCTTCAAGGTGGCCTGCTCGAGGACCAACTACCTTGTAGTGGATCTAGAACTCTAGGGCTAGTATCAGGGAGGCTCCAATAGAACAAACAACCTGATATAACTTGAGAGAGTCAGGATACTCACTTAGCTGGAAGTGCTAAGGGCCTACTCGACACAGAGAATCGCCTTCAAGGTGGCCCACTCGAGGGTCAACCACTTGGTAGCAGACCTATAACTCTAGGGCTAGTATCAGGGTGGCTCCTGTGGAGCCTGAGCTACCTGATATAAGTCTGCTCAACTCTAGGGAGCCAGGACATTCTTAGCCAAAGTACTAAGAACCTAGCTCAACCCGGCGGATTGTCTTCAAGGAGGCCCGAGGAGGGCCAACTACTTGGTAGCAGTCGAACTCTAGCAGAGATAGCCACTAGAGGTATTGCAGGCTTGGAATACTTGTTCACATTGTCAACACGAGCAGTGTACTCAGCATATCACTTTCTACCCTTTAAACAAGGGGAGCACAAATCTCATGCAACCGAGCTGATAAGGAGGCCTCTATTAGGGCCTACTACTCCAGAATGACACGGGCTCGGGGCTAATGCTTGAGCTCTAAGGGAGCGTACTCAACCCGCCCTGAAAGGAGGGAGTACTTGATGTGCTCAACCTGAGAATCACTGGTATTGGGCACACATGGGGCGCAGAGCTTTGGGAGCAAAGTGACTCTAAAAGGACACTAAACAAGGCCTGAACAAAGAAGACTCTTGCTCCAAGACGAGTTCTTAGCTGTCTGAGCTCAGCTCTGGAGGAATGGAGGCCTCAACAGGAAGAAATTCCACAGGAGAAGCCTGCAACACTCGACCCCACAACTTGATGGTAATCAAGGAGCTTTCAGTGGAGAGCCTGTTCTAAAAGCCTCAAACTAGACAATGCTACTACCAAAGCTCTAGAGCACAGAGGCTTCAGCGTAGTGCTTTTCAGTCCCTAAATGAGAGGAAGCCTAACAACGCTCAAAGGTCAACTATAGGGGAGGCTTTCTTGTGACGGCCTGCAACGCCTGGCTATTTGTCTGTACCTAACACCATTAGGGAACTGTAGCTCAGCATATCGCTTTTACTCTAGTAACAAGAGGAGTCTCAGCTCAATATAGGCAGATTGAGGAGGCGGGCCCCGGCTGGACAACTCTCACAGTGAGAGGAGGCTTACCAGGATCACCAGTCTTGAGCTGGAGAGGTCCTCCATTAGGAGCAGCCTACTCTGAGCTACTGCAGGGTAGAAGGCGGAGATGCTACAGCAAAAACCGCCTCTGTCTAGAGACGTATTCCTAAACTACTAAGCCTAGGCCGGATATCGGGGAAGCCCAAAAAATGAAGGGCCTGGCACACATGCATTAATGACCTTCCTGGAGCTCAGCGGAGCGGTGGTTTCAGCCTAACAACTCTCTAAGCAAGAGGAGGCTTACTTCACTCCCTACAAGGGAACTGTCCACCTGGAGCTCTGTGGAGCAGTGGTCTCAGCATAATGACTCTCAAAGCGAGAGCTCACTCACCACAGGGAAATTACCAAGGTGGAGCTCAGTGGAGTGGTGGCTTCAGCAAAATGACTCTCTAAATGAGGGGGGAGAAATAGAGAAGAGGAGAGGGTTGATATAAGACCCTTAGAGGGAAGGAGGAGATGTTATCTACCTCTGTTCACTTATCTACAGGATGCTTGAGTGCGTCTGAACTGAATCACTTCCCTCAGATCCTGCTTCTTCTAGTGTTACGCCTTCTATGTGACCAGCTCCTCAGAAGAGGAGGGGCACGAGAGGTGATGCTAAACCTCTGTCCCTATCCACGGTCCTCAAACCGGGATTGGGCGGGACTTCCTGGGTGTTTGGGCGTAGTCTCGTATGCATGGTATACAAGATTTGAATGCTGGTCCAGTCTTACAGCAGGTCGGCTTGGTATGCTTAGTGTGCAGTGCAGCATGACCTGCTGCTGCATATGTCCTGTCATATAAGGGGCAAGGCCAGAGCTTTCAAAATTGATGACTCTCCTGCTGCGAGTTCACAAACATCTCGTCTAAGGGGGCATCGACGCGTATCCAAGCTCACGCACCCCCTCGGCCTCTGCATAATTTGCCGGCGGATGCGGGTCAAATACAGACTCTTCCATGCCCTTTCGATCTAAGTGTGGAGATCAGGAAGAAAAAGGAAGGCTCATCATATGCGGGGCAGGGTAGCTGAGTGGGTTCAGATGCCTTCTTCTTCCTCAGCAGTCACCTCCTGCTCTTCCTGGCTTGACACCAGCGGAGCACTGTCTCTCGCTTCTTCCAGCCACTGTTTGAAAACGCTCACAGTGCATGCAAACAGCTCTCTCAAGAACTGAGCACGCATGCTCAAACTCGCCCAAACAAATAACGCACAAGTTGTGTGTGTGATCAAGTGTCAAAAAAGCTTTGAACACAGATCCACACACCACTTGAAACATGTGCTTACACAAGCCATACTGATTTGAAAAATTGCTTCAAACAAACAGTCTCTGAAGATGAAAAGAGGATGATGTTCTCTAGGCACCCCTTTTATACTTCCTGGTTGCACTAGTATGATGTCATAGGCTGTCGCTGGCCAATAGGATTGTCATGGTTTAACAGTTGCTTCAGATACCAGTCACACGGAGGAGTTCCCCAAAGCGTCTCAGCACAGTGTGAGCTCCCTTTCGAAAGGGAACTTGTTTTCAGATGACATTCCTATTCAGAGTTATTATAAATTCCAAAAATTGCTTATCAAGTACTTGCATTTAATAGAAAGTAACAGGAAAGTCAGCCTTTGTGGTCCAAGCTTGTGATGCTGTATTGTCCACTTGAATGCAATACATCAGGAATGAGCCTTTGAACACAACAAGGTCTTCCATCAATGTCAAGTATTTCACGTTTAACATAAATGTCACATACGGCCTGGAGACAACACCATTTGAGCAGGTTTATGATCGATTTACTATCTTCTATTTTTACTAGATAAAAAAGTAATTTCACAATCAATGTAGATGTGTCATACTAGGTTCCCTTTCAATCAACACATTAGAAGTGCCCTCAATTAGAAATGAAGACGTCATCTACAGATGTTGACTAAGATCTGCACAATCCAAAAACACATTTCATTCTTATTTACATGGAACCATCAAGTAATGTAAAATAATTTAGCACTCATTCTTTTCTGGGTTTATGGACTAATTATCACAAGTGCAAAGCACAATGAACTTTTAAAATTAGGGTGGTAGAGAATCAATGTAAGTTCTGATGAGTCCTGATGAAAAATGGACTCTCTGCTGTCTTTGACTTTCTGTGCATAATGGCTGATTCCAGTGAATGTACCAGAGGCAATCTCATAATGGCAGAGATCTGTAATGGGATAATTTGAAAGTGCAATTTCTTTGACCTATGAACATATGAATCAGTTTTAGAATAAGAGCTGTGATAGCTTGGTGAGCCAAGCATTTTGCATTTCACCTGGCTTTACAGAAGCGTGATCTGTCTTAAACTCATTAACCGTATGGCATGGAATGAGCAGAGCTGAGCAGGCGTTTTCAATTTACAGTGTTTCAAACGGCACAAATAATGACTACTAAGGGGACAGAAGAGAAAACAATCATGGAAGCCATGTTGAATGGTCATCCCAAACCCACTCAGCAGATGTTTTTGTTGTGTTCAATTGATGAACACTTTGTTCCTTTGTTTCTTTACAGTGTTGTAAGGTGAATGCAGTGATAACTGAGCAATAAATAATGGCAAATAGTTTCTGGTCAAAACTACAATTTCTATTTTTTCAAAGCGCCATAGGTTTTTTCATAGGTTGTGGGTTAACAAATATGTTTAAACATAACACATATTGCTATTATTATTTACATATTGTGAATTATTTATAGTTTTTTTTTATTTCTGCAATTAATTATCTGAATCTAATCTATAGATAGATAGATAGATAGATAGATAGATAGATAGATAGATAATGACAGTATTTATGTTTTGTCAGTGTACCATAAGATACAGATCAAGCCTCCTTCCCCAAATGTAATTTCTGTTTCGCGAGCACATTGATCAGACTTTTTTCAGGCCTGTGGACATATATCGTAAAAGGGAATGGTGTCACAATTCCTGTCTAAAATGACTTTTATTATGTAGTGTTTTGTTCCTATTGTTCCTGTGTTCTTACTTCATGTGTTTAGTTCCTGTTTCCTTTGTTTCATTGCCTACCTTGTTAGTCTCCATAGTTACCCTCATTTGTTACCATAGTTACTCATTTCCTTGTTGGCCATTGTTCCTGTATTTGTGTTCTAAGTTGTTGCGATCCTGGTTTGGAATATGTTCCTTCTTCCCTTATTCCTGTTCCAGGACTGGATTATCTTTGTTTGTGCTTTGTTTTTAATAAACTGTGCTTACATTTGAATTTAATCCTCTCCTCTTCCCTACTCACATGTTACAAATGGATTTAAAGGGCTAATGTCTTGAATACGTTAAAGCAAACATCATAATTTAAAGATGTCAGATGTTCAGTACATAAAAGTAAACAAATGAGTAAATTGTACCTGAATACAGTATGTGTTACATTTCCTTTACAAGAAGAGAGACAATGATGAGTTGATATTATTATTCAATAACATGTAAATCATATTCAAAGGTTCTCTATTATTATCAGTGTCAGGTAGTCACTCGTGGCTCCACCTAATCATATTTCACACATAATCATTGCTTTGTGGATGGCAGCCGCTGATAAGATTGTTTGTAATGAATGCACAACTTCCATGATAGATGTGCTTTGCTTCACATTGCCAGCATCAAATCTTTGTCATTATGGAAAAAAATGCAGGGATTTTTCATGTCATGCTCCAATCTTGACAGAGAAAAGAGCAAATCACTATGGTTTGGATATTACGCTGTTGTCACAATAATATTCTTCATATCGCAAATAAATCAACAGTATCTCATACTCATTCATCATTAGCTACATATTTGTTCTCCAGTGTAAACAGACAATGTCAAGGGATGAAATCGGACCCATTTCATAATTCACTATTCATGCTAGTGAATACATCAAAACTGCGCATTTCAAGTGTCGCATGTCCTCTTCAATGATTTTGAGAAACAATATAAAAGAATGGTTGAAAATCCCTCTTGTTACTCAGTTACCATTATGCTGTATTACCACAATATAAAAGAAGTCTCTTATGCTCACCATTGCTGCATTTATTTCATCAGATAAAGACAGTGATATTGTGAAACGAAATTACAATTTAAAATAACTGTCTCTATTTGAATATATATTTAAAATGTTATTTATTCCTGTAATGGCAAAGTTTAATTTTCAGCATCATTACTCCAGTTTCAGTGTCATATGATCCTTCAGAAAACATTCTATTATGCTGATTTGCTGCTTAAAAACATTTCCCTTTTTTACATTTTTTTTTTATTGACAGAGTCTGTGAAAGCAAATTTCCCTTGGGGGACAATAAAGGTCTATCTCTCTATCAATGTTGAAAACAGTTGTGCTGCTTAATATTTTTTGTGGAATCTTGATGAATAGAAAGTTTAAAGGGGTAGTTCAGTGTTTTTTTCTAGGCTTGATTGTGTTTTTGGGGCGCAGTTTAACATGTCTTAATGCTTCATTTTTTTTTAAAAAAATACGTATTTTTCATATATTTTACCTATATTCTACACCTCTGTTTCCATTGTCATATGAACGGCTCGTTTGACTTCCTGATTCTATATTACCACTCCCTCTGAAATAATGAAATAATGGCGACTATATTGCTGTATCAAATTGAGCCGAAACAGACCCAGATGAAGAGGGTAAAGCAGAACCTCTGCAATCGCGGCTTTTAAAAGGTCGTTTATGAATGGTATTTCATTTTGTATTTGTGTCAAAGTGTTTAGATATGCTGTCACTGCTGTTTGTTAGCTTTCAGTATACACTTTTATCCTGGGGCACGTTCAAGCTCAAACCGGTGCGCAACGTTTTGCTACGTTTTCCGGGTTGAACGACATGTTTCCTGGAAACGGTGTGCAACGGGTTTGAGATACGTTTTCTCTTGTTTGGTGGGTGTGTCAGAAATGTCAGCCCAATCAGCGGCAAGATGTATATAAACCACGCGGTATTAAAGAGACAGCTCGCACAATGGGTATTAATGTACCAAAAATACAATACTTATATATTTTGCTATTGTATTGTGAAGTGACACTTTCATAAACTTTTCTATACTCCTTTAATTATATAATGGTAAATATTACAATATCATAGCACAACAACAGTGATCCGCAATAATGATAAGGCTAATACAAACAATAAAAAAAATATATATATCAACACAGTCTCGGAGGTAAGTGGATTATCCTTCACCTGAAATGTTTGTCTTTTCATGCTGAAATGCGAGACAAATGTTGTATCACAATAATTAGAAGTTTCCACAAATCCCTTCACTCCATTGGGATGTTCTCTTTTATTCTGGATGGCAAGGGCAGTGACTGTAATATAGAGCATATTTTGCGTTATTAAAAATATATTTATAGCCTACTGATTTAATCAGGCTCCGAAAATTTTTCAAAAAGAACACAAAGAATGTCCTTCTCAGCTGCCATAGTTGCAACTCTTGCGCCATCAGAACAGGGTGTTCAACGCACCACTGTTTCTGTTTAAAAAACGTTTTGCAACGTTTTGTCGGGGCTGAACGCAGCCCTGATTAAAGCTTTACTGTAGCCAAATACATGACTGAGCAATCGCATTTTTGTAAAGGAAGCGTTTAATTTATAGCATGAACAACTGTTTGTCTATGAACATAGAAGTTTGTTGGTGTTTGTAGAATTTAGCTAACTGCCTAGCGAAGCAAAAACGCATTGGTCTTTGTTTATGTCCTTGATGCAACCAAAATAGCAACATAACTATATGTTTAAAAGACATGTACAAACAATAAAACGTACTTACAGTTTGAAGCCAATAAACAGCAGCTTCTGCTTTTAAAGTGGGAACTGCTTCATCTTTCAGTAAACGCCTTTGTGCAAATCCAGCATTGAACTCGTGTAGATTCTGGAAGCTGCCTTCAGTGCCGCATCCAGTGTAGAAAATATCACAGATTATAATGGGTTACATTATCTTTTGACGCGTCGCGTCGCTCGCGTCCGGTGTACACAACTCTTCCGCTTCCACATGCTGCGCGACATGGCCTCGCCCACTTTGTTGCGTGTTCCAGGGGCGTGTTTTGCAGGGTTTATGATGTCACCAACCCGGGAAGAAGCTCGTTGTAGTCCAAACCAGAGCCGTTAAATATGAGAGTTGCGACACTCTTTGATCTCGCCGCCACGCTGTCACGTGGTTCGTGTAGCTCTCAATAGTTCCAAACAGAGCCGTTGAAAAACAGAGTTGCGACACTCCCAGACCTCCATAGGAACTTTGGAATGCGGAAGTAACGCGTGTCGTGGAGCAGCCAAGCGGGAAGGATGTCGACCGGAAGTTGAAGTCGGCCGCGTGCCGCCATCTTTAAGCAGAACTTCACTTGCGTTAGCATCCCATTGACTCCCATTCATTTTGGCGTCACTTTGACAGTGAATAACTTTACATCTGAGGCGTTTAAATACTCCATTTGTCCATTATTTATTTCTAAAGATACACGACAATGTATAAAGGGCTCCATTACCTTCTATGTTACATTATGGCCCCGTAGAAACAGTTTTTGTAAAAATAGGCTAACGATTGCGTCATAACCACTCGACTCTCTGTCGCACAGTAGAGAAATTACCGTACAGACAGGAGGAGAAGCTCGCAGGCAATCGGGGAGACGTCAAGAGAGACTGTACTGGCGTTACATTTTAAAATACTATTCAAAATAATTAATC
Source organism: Anabarilius grahami (assembly GCA_003731715.1). Classification (NCBI taxonomy): domain Eukaryota; kingdom Metazoa; phylum Chordata; class Actinopteri; order Cypriniformes; family Xenocyprididae; genus Anabarilius; species Anabarilius grahami. The sequence goes on from RJVU01019258.1 coordinate 1,159,232, forward strand.
AGAATAATTAATCAGAATACTTACTCCTGCTCACTCACGCCAAAGAACTCCCCGCTCAAGCTCGCCGTCTCTGCAAGATTAACGATGGCAGTTTGCACGCACAGCTACTAGAAGATTTACATCTGTCAGACAGGTTGCTGACGTCATCAAGCTTAGTTTGAGTCTGCGCGTCAGAAACGGAAGTGCTAAAAATCCCTAAAAATGGGCTTCACTTGTCTCAATTGAGTTCCAATGGGGTCGCTGTGTCCATTTCTTTTACTGTCTATGGGAGCAGCCGATAGTTCCAACCACTGATAGTTCCAGCGCTGAACCCCATTCATTTTCAGTGATTCCGAAGTTCGCTCGCTGGTAAGTTGATGAAATTACTGCATTTTTGATATTTGAACATATTACCTGACCTCTCATGAATCTAGTCAATAGTTGTATTTTATGTAACCAGCTTTAGTTAATGTTTATTGTAAGTTAATAACGTTAATTAGACTCTAATTGCAGCTAGCTTAAGTGACCTAGACTTCACTAACTTTAGCTACCATAACCTGACGTCAGCTGGGCTACATTTACCTTTACATTTACAAGTTTGTTGTCAAACAACGTTTATCATCTTCAGTTATTAGATTTGTTGTTAATGTTAGCAACACTTGGTTGCCAGGTTATTAAAGTACCAGAGAATAACACAGTAAGGAGGTTGAATACACTATATTAGGAACACCTTTACAATCTAATGTTATTTATTAAAACAGCTCTGCCATGAATTCTACTTTAAAGGATTAGTTCACTTTTAAATAAACTTTTCCTGATAATTTACTCACCTCCATGTCATCCAAGATGTCCATGTCTTTCTTTCTTCAGTTGAAAAGAAATTAAAGCGTTTGATGAAAACATTCCAGGATTTTTTTCCATATAGTAGACTTGAATGGGCACCAAACTGTTTCACTGCAGCTTCAATTCCGGCAGTGTAGACACTGCTAAGTGTATTACTGCCCTCCACAGGTCAAAGTTTGAACTAATTGTTTTATACTAGCATATTGCATATAAAAATTTGTTCAAAACTTTGACCTGTGGAGGACAGTAATACACTTAGCAGTGTCTACACTGCCTGAATTCTAATAAAGAAGAAGAAGAGAGCTAGTTCAAGATGAGCATTTATGGTTAAAACTTATCTAATTTAAAAAAAAATTCAGAAAATGAGCGATGGTTTCATTAGATAAGACCCTTATTTCTCATCTGGGATCGTATAGAACAATTTGAAGCTGCAGTGAAACTAATTTTGACCTTCAACTGTTTGGTGCCCATTCAAGTCTACTATATGGAAAAAAATCCTGGAATGTTTTCATCAAAAACTTTAATTTCTTTTCGACTGAAGAAAGAAAGACATGGACATCTTGGATGACATGGGGGTGAGTAAATTATCAGGAAAAGTTTATTTAAAAGTGAACTAATCCTTTAATGAAGTTTATAATCAGCCAGAAATGTGTAAATTCAGTACTGAGGTCATAGTTAAAGCAAGCAAGCAAGTTCAGGTGGGTTACTTATTTACATACATGAGGTGGCCAGAATATTAAACACATCTGGATATAAAGCAACTGGTGCAAAAACACCCCCACAAACTATGACATCAATGCTAAATCATCATTAAATTTACACCTCTATGACAGCATAAAAAAATAAAATTATTTTTTCCCTTATTTGCATAATTTCTTGGATGTGCAAAATAATCACCCAGCTTCTTCCATAATGTTATTGTGTGGAAGAATAGAAATTTGAATAACAATAGTGGTTTATATATAGATATGTTTTTTTTTTTTCTCATTTAATTTTATCTGTACTGGATTACAGAGCCAAAATAACAGAAATCATGACAAATGTCTAAATAGTTATGGACCGAACTGTAGGTGTGTGCTCTCACTTCTGTAATGTCAACCTCATGAAAATGTTTTGGAAATGTGTATTTAATCTGTCCTTCAATGTATTAACCTTAACACTGTTTACTCTTTCTTTATAACTCCCAGTTCTGTCCAGCAGCAGCAGGTTTGACTCGACTCCAGACCCAGTCTCCTCTGGCTCTGACACAGGCCCTGTTTCCACCTGGAGTTAAGATGCATTTTGGTTGATCGGATCACAAGTGGACGAGGGAGACACATACACGTTTATACCTGGTGTTTTAATCCATCTCTTTTGTCCGCTTTCAACCACTTCTGCCCTGATTTCTTCGAGGGGGTGGGTAAATGTATGGGTTTTTACAGATCTTTCAATCTAATGGACAAAATAAGCTTGAGCAGTTTACATACGAACATGCCCAGAGATGACAGGAAAACAAACTGAGAGCATCATTGTTCGTCCCTGCTCTGACAGCCATGAGACCAGCTGAACGCAGTGAGTGTGTGTTAGAAATCCGTAATGGTGAGAGAACATTGTGCTTGGTATGTTTTTCATCTTCAAACCAAACTTGGGTCTTCAGCCAGCAAAGTTTTAATCCAATCTAGCTAGCGTGCTTCCCATAATGTTTACACATTAGGTCAGTAGGAGGAGAGTAGACAGTCTTTAGTGGCTGTTCAAACACAGTCGACCGCATGAGTGTTTACACTATGAAAGCAGTCCGGTCGAATGCATTTTCAAATACCTCTGGAAGTGGTCGAAAGTGGACAAACTCAAACCGTTTTAGACCCCATTTACACCTGTATTTAGTGTCATCCTCTTGTGATCAGATCAGCCAAAACGCATCTTAACACCAGGTGGAAACAGGCCCACAGTCTACTTCTGGCAGTGGAATGCTCTCACCCAAAAATTTAAGTAACTATAGCATTACCTATAGTGAGGAGTTTGAACGCTTTTATCAATGCATGTGTAACCATTTGACTGATTCTTGATTCACCTCCAGATCTCCAGATCATCCTACGGCTGCACTGGAAGAATGTAATGGCTATTGTGAACACTTATATTCATTTTCTGGCCTGCTTTCCGCCATCTTTCTCTCCCTGTAGGAAGTTTTCAACGGCTCTGGTCCAAACCAGTCGTTTTTGTAGGCATTAAAATGCCATAACTTTAAAAGACAATTGCTGCGTCCCAATTCGCATACTATCCGTCCTAAATAGTATTCGAAATAAGAATTAGTATGTCCCAAATCATAGTATGTTGAAATGAGTATTCCAAAGATACCCGGATGGTCTACTTTTTCCGGTTAGAATTCGAAATGCAGATCCGTGCACACTTCTAACGGCTAATATTGCCCATAACACATTGCGCTGTGGACGATGATTCGATTAGAACTACAAATACGAATAAAAAGTGTTAAAAACTACAAACATGACGGATGTGCGAGACCGACGGTTAAGCAGAGCGGTTAAGATAAAGGGGCTTGAATGATTAATAATCATATCTAACCTGACGAAAAGATATTTATTAAATGTTATCCACATTATATTTAATCTGCAACAACATTGTGAACTTTTATAACGATGCGTTTGGTCATTAACTTTTAAATGCATCATTATGCAAAGATAGGAGAGTTCTCTGCATGAAAGACCCATGACTGGCAGATCAACGTGCGACTACATTTCTCTCCGAAACGGTAGGAAAATCAATTTAATTCAATGTAGAGGATTTTAATTGTGACAAGATGATTGACAGGGCAGTTTAAACAGTTACAGGATGAGTAACTAAGCGACAGAACGTCCGTTAAAGACGCAGTTATGACGAGGTAGTATGTCCCAAAGCTTGCATACTCTTCTGCTACACACTCAAAAGTATGTACTTTTTCTTTACAAAAACAGTACATACTTTTAGGACGTAGTATAAGTAGCCGAATTGGGACGCAGCAAATTGAACTTTCAGCTCTGTAACTTTGCAGATACTGTTTATGCTCAAGCAGCAACATTACACACTAACTAAAGTTAAAAAAAGTGAAATCGCAATGAACCGCAGCATTTATTATAATTTTTGGTAACAAATGTAAAAAGTCTTTACTGTTTCTTTTGATCACGAAAATCAATCAATCAATCATCAATCAATCAATCAATCAATCTTATTCACCCCAAACTTTTGAATGGTAGTGTATTGCATATTCAAAAATATCATTATGTTTTACCACATGACATAAGAGACTTTTGCTGACCTTTTCCTGTTTTATGATTTCTGCATGTTGGTTGCACCACATGAATTTAAAAATTAAATATTGTGAAAAATATGTTCATAGAACAGCTGTATTAAAGTCATAGTACATAGTGCATAATTTAATATTTAACATATTTTTTAAACTTAAAAGATATGACAAAACAAAATTAACGCCACTGACCCAAATACACATCATTTGGCTTTAGGGAGAGAAACAAATGCTTTAAATCTCCCTTCTATTTAACTTGTATTTGAAGTGCATGCTAAAAATAAAAAGCCTCATCCTTCCTCTGATTGTATTAGACAGATCTAAAGAAGTGGCTTCTTAGGTTAATAAGTATTTTGCCTTTGGCAAGGTTACAGCTTCTCGGCTCTCTATATATTCAGTTAGATCTGGTGTGAATCCAGTGAAAAGCCAGTCGAAAATATGGATGGAACAATAAAGCAATCCAGTGACGGCTGCCAAGATCCCTCAGGCCTGGTCCTTGTCTATTAGTAATGTCACAATGAATAAAAAGACAGCTTTAAACAGAAAAAAGAAAAACAAGGAAACACAAGAAAAACAAGGAAACACAATCTCCAGCAGATGGTCAGAGGACGAAAAGTTTAACAGCATTACAATGATGACATTACTGGCCTGGACAATGATCTGGGTCATACATTACTCTGGACGCCAAAGAGTGGGCGCGTATGCAATATAAAACCTGTCCTAGAACAGATGTCGTCTTTCTTCTTATCATTGATTATTATCTAGCAGAAACACTAATCTAGTTCATTGTTGTGCTAATTGCACACTGTCACAAATGACTTTCACTTGATAAAAAGGTCATCAGTGTTTCCACTAGAGTTAGCCACACATTACCTAATGGATAATCGATTTTTCCACATTGTCTTAATCAAGCTTGGATTAATATAATTAACATAAAATGTTAATGGAAAGAGTTTAGCTGGATAAAATTTCTTTATAGTGTGATAATGCAGATTTGATTTAGAAGGCCGATATAGGGGTTTTTATTACTTTAGGCTCCATTTTACCACAGTAACCAGTTTCTGGCAAATGTCTCAGTTATGTATATAACCCTCATTCCCTGAAGGAGGGAACGGAGATGTCAGGTCAGTGACTGGTGAATTGGGATCTCGCCTGAGAGCCCTGTTACCTTCAAGTGTAAACTAAACGAGCCAATGCACATTGGCGTGCGAGATTTGCATCTCACGCTCCCCCCAAAGCGAGGGTATAAGCAAGTCCAACGTACATTCAGGTTTTTGCTGAGGAGCCAAGCCAGTGACCTGGCGCTCAGTGGTGGTACAGCAACTGTGGCAACGGGACATGACTTTCAGTCAGTTAAACGTCATGTCAGTGAATGACGAATTGGGATCCCTACAAAAGCGCCACTATTGCTACCCCTTCCAGTGCCCCTAGTAAGCCACCTGATCCCCCCGCACCTATAGGGAGCGGAAGATAGGACTTACGCAGAGAGAGTCAATTACTGTTGTTCCGCTTGACCCATTCAGAAAGACAATAGGATAACACTGGCAAAGCGTGCCCTTTCAAGGGGAAAGGGATGCTGCGGAATCCACATCCTGCCTGCAGGGAGGTATCATGTGGAGATTACACATATGGACTGGGCATTAAGGGCAGTACAACATATGGAATGTCTCTGAGGTGGCTCCAGCCTAGTTAGGAGGGAGACAACACTGGCAGGGACGGCAGAGCGGACTCTACCAAGGGAAAGACACAGGCTCACCGACAGGGGAACCGTACCATGGAAGAATACACATATGGGATCACTGTGGGGATCACAACATATGGACACCTAGCCTAGCGCTAGGGTCAACCAATGGGTGTACTTACAAGTGTTAGGCCTGGCGTCTGATGCTCTGCCATGGTGGAGGAACTCAACAGGGTTCGCCATGTGGGGAACTGAACTGAATAGCAGAATAAGCACACACATCTAGTCCGTAGAGGGGAACTACTCTATCAGGTAGACACCAAGTGATCACTCCGGTGTTTACTGGTTACTTGAGGCAAGTACACAGGAGGACACTGGCTCTACACAAAGGCTATAAAACCTAGCAATCATGTTGGGTGTTGCCCAACCCACAGCTCTACATATATCTGTCAGCGAGGCACCGTGCGTCAACGCCCAAGAGGAAGCTGCACTCCTGGTAGAGTGAGCTCTCAACCCGAGGGAGCATGGCATGCCTTGGGTTTGGTAAGCCAAGATGATGGCATCCACTATCCAGTGGGCCAACCTCTGCTTGGAGACAGCCTTTCCATTCTGCTAGCCTCTGTAACAGATGAAGAGCTGCTCTGTAGCATAAGCAGCGTTTTGAAGCGGCCCAGTGCAAGACATACTGTAAGCAACTCAAGGCAATTGATGTGCCATTACAGTTGGGGACCTTCCCAAATACCCGACGGGGAAGAGATTGCTGGGCTTTGGGTCACAATTGGTATCGGCCGATAAAAGCTATTATTGTCATTACCATTTTCCGATTGTTTAAAAACAGACGATGATCAGGGCTGGTTATATCCTATCAATCAAAAGGGTGAGAAAAACATGTTCAGATTGCAACTCATACTGTGTGTAAGGAAAATCTCACATGGTGGTGTCTGGCTGGAGTCTGGGCTGGGAGTGGGGCTGGTATCCTCCTCGAGGCTGATGATAAAATCCAGTCCATTATGCACCAGCACCCACTCCACATAGGCGGCAAAGTCCTCACAGTGACCATTAGCTGCGTTGTAGAAGATGCCGAGCGATTCGTCATCATAGTGCGTAAGGCACGCCAGATCTAAAAAGTCCTGGGTATATTCCCCCAGCGAACAGTCCATCTGCTCCAGGCATAACAGTCTTACTGCCTGCAGATCCATGGTGAAGGGAAATGAAACCAAAAATTCTAAATCACAAAAACCAAAAAACGCAGCACAAAATCTTTTTATGGTCTGGTCATCTGTCACGGTGTGTTGCAGAAGAAGGCATGAAGATGATAAGTTCCAACATGAAGTTTAAAAACAATTATCCACACAAGTAGTATCTAAACGGGTAGAGAAACAAACATTAACGTAAACATGACAAGACACCAACTGACTGTGAGGGAGGAACTTAAATAGTAGATAGAACAAGGCTAAACAATGCAATTAATCAAACACAGTTGAAAAGAACAGACTCATAATAATGTTGCCATAGAAACAAAAGAGGAGTGGGAAAATGAACATAGGAAGACAGAAAACTATAGTGAATACAAACTAAAAGTCCATAAAAACTAAACAAATGGAACATAACTGTGACATATATATATATATATATATATAAAATTTAATCTGAAAAAACAAAACACTAGACTTGGTCAAGGTATTTATCTGACAAAATTATGCAAAAAAAGAAAATGCATAGAAAAACAATAAGCTAGGAAAAAAGACAGGAAAAGGACATCATGGCCAACAATTATGCGGGCATATTTTGTCATTTTTCATTGCGTTATCGCAAATAAAACAATTTACTTCAAGCACAGCTACGTAATATGCTTACAAAATCTTCAATTAATTTTAGTAATATTTAAATAAAGTGTGAAGATTTAAAATTTTCCTAGGCTGGACTTCACTTTTGGCCACTACTGTACCTGTTTGATGTGAGATCGTGCCGAGAAAGTTTAAGAGCCTTTAGTTAACAAACTCCACCACATCCAAAGCCTTTTATAGAACTAGAAATTGAGTTATAACTGTGTGATTGCTGTGAAGATTGTTCATCAAGAACCATGAAAAAAGAAAAAAAGCTTAAATAGTGTGCCATGACAACAATCACCAAGAAATTCATCAAAAAATACTTCACAAAATGAAATCCTAGTGCACAAACGAAAATAAATATCTTACAAATTTGTTAATCTGAAAAGTATTTTAAGTAACAAAGGGGAAAAGAACATGTCAAAAAATGTAAGGATTACTGTCTCTGAATGTACCTACATGAACTCTATTTCCTCCTGTCATCTGCGTATCTGACAGCTCACATTTCACCTTTGCCAAAGTGTCCTCAGCAGGGAAATGTTTCTAACATCCTCCACTGCACAGTGTGGATTCAGTCCACGCCACCATCTGTCTCGCTGACTGCTGTGATGTGCCCCGAGATGAAACACATGCTAATCAATACTGCTGCATTCCGCATCTACTTAAAAATCTCAATTACATCTAATTGTAATCACAGCAGTTTCTATGTCAGGACCCTGTCAAAACAGAGGACACACAATCGGCCACAAGTCCAGGCAGCCGACAGGAAACTGTTTCCTTTGGAGTACTTCTAATCATGTGCCCTGCCAGAAATGAAAATTAATTATGCGAGGCAACCGACAGACATGAGTTTTAAAACACACATATTGCTGACCACTCCTGTTTGCTTTTATACAAAAGACGTTGCAGTGATATTGACATTGAGTAGCCATAAATTGGGAACAGTACCTGAAAGCCATGTGGCCTTGGCCTGATAAACAGCCATTGGAGCTCATCCTATTTTCTTTTACCTTAAATCAAAAGATTTATGAGATTATTTACAACCACTTAATCTCAACTTTACTCTACTCTTTTAGCGGATGATTCCTTCCTCCGCATGCCAGCCAATTCCACCAAGTCTTACTGACAGCCATATGTAATAAATAGCTTGAGCTGAGAGCCTGTGGTGGTCATTTTCTAAATATCAATCCAAGACAAGCTTTTTAATGTCAATAAGACTAAAGTGTCAGGTAAGATTCTGCGGCATGCATGTCTTCAGTCACACTTTATATTCCGATCTCTTGAGGAATGAATGTTTCATTAACTTAAGTAAATAAAACTTGGACAGAAACCAAACAGTCAAACCAAGGCCAAGTTAAATCTTAATATCACACCATCCATATTCAGACCAGCAGAATGATTGTGAGTGTGTTGTAGTACAACAGTTCAATAAACAAGAAGTTAATTTTGAATAACGTACTGTAACATGATCGACAGAATATTGCACTTTAACTTTTTTGCTCCGCCAAAGAGAATAGTTCCAAACTAAGGAGAATTGGCCCCCCTGACTGCAGTTTAGTAAATTCACATCCCAAATGATGTATAAGGTACAACGGGGCTAAAGGCACACCTTAAGAAAAATTTAGCTCTCAAAGTATATGATTGCAGGGAAAATATTTATGTTTGAATTGGACATTGATGGAGCAACATATTTTGTGAGAAAAAAAAAAAATTCTAAAATAATATGTTTTTAATAATGACTAGGTTAATACTTGTTCAAAAGAATAACTTTAGCAAAGTTTGTACTATTTTCTGTTTATTTTGATAAATAAAAGAATTCATTTTTGTTCAGCAAATATACTGTCATTAAAATAGGCCTATGTGATATATATTTTTATATATAAAATATAAAAATAGATTTTAAAAATACAGAAATACAGAAAACTTTTTATTTTAAAAAGTAAAGATTCTGAAAGCATTGAAGGAGATCTCATAATAGCCTATTTAATATAGATTTACAGTAGTAACAATAAATGATATTTTATTATGATATGATTAATATATTTTAAAATATGATTGTTTCATTATAAATATGGGTATTATCTCTAAGATGGATACCCAATTTGAATTATGATATTTGCTATGTGAATCTAACCATATCATATCAACAAATGGAAAAGTCAGCCAGCTCATTAACATGTTAATTATTGTGCCTTTTTCCCCAACCGCAGGGGCGCTTTTTACCCCAAATACCATACTTTTACATATTCTTCCGTTATTGAAAAACTGTTGCTTGAATTACCTTGAACAAAACTGAAAATCATTAAGAAGACCTTTGTCTGAAAATACAAACATTAATTTAATGGATTCTTATTTGCTAAATCAACAACATTTGAAAAAACATCAAATATTAGATCAAACTACCTCAGAAACAACTTTGCGTTGATGCTCGCGATCGTGTCAAGGATCAGACAAATTTACACATGCATTTTGAAAAACGGATGTTTAGGAAAGTGCTGCGGCAAGTTTTTGTGCCATCTAGTGGTTTAGAGGAAAATAAAATCAAAGGCGCCTTTTTCCCCGCGGTGCCTTTAGCCCCGTTGTACCCTACTCTCTGGCCCTGTTTCCACCTGGTATTAAGATGTGTTTTTGTCAATCGGATCACAAGTGGACAACACTAAATACAGGTGTAAATGGGGTGTAATACATTTTGAGCTTGTCGACTTTTGACCACTTCCAGAGGTAGTCGAAATTGTATTTGACCCGATTGCTTTCGTAGTGGAAATGCTCATGTAGCTGAATGTGTCACTAAAGACCGCCTAATCTCCGCCTACTGACCTAACGCGTAAACATTATGGAAAGCGCACTAGCCAGATGAGATTTAAACTTTGTTGGCTGAAGATCCAAGTTTGGTTTGAAGACGAAAAACATACCAAGCACAATGTTCTCTCACCATTCCTGATTTCTAACATGCACTCGCTGTGTTTGGCCGGTCTTGCGGCTGTTTTTCCTTCATCTCCGGTAGTGTTCATATGTAAATTACGGAAGCTTATTTAATCTATTAGATTGAAAGATCTGAAAAGAAAAAAAAAAACATACATTTACCCACCCATAGACCCTCCCCTTGAAGAAATCAGGACAGAAGCGTTTGAAAGTGGAAAAAAAGAGGCAGATTAAAACACCAGGTGTAAACAGGTATGTATCTCCCTCTTCCACTTGTGATCCGATCAATCAAAACAAATTGTCCCCTTTGGAATTATAAGGTTCTATCAGACATTTTTGTCAAAATTGCGTTATTCACATATTCTTATTCTGTGACAACTTATTTACATTATGTGATGTTTTTGGTAATGTTGAGTACATTTAGGGACTTTTTATTTAGAAAACAAAAAGGTTATATCTACAAAGTCCAATGGAATGCAAAATCTTTGAATCTCAATATCTTAGAACTGCTCAGAATGCAGATAAAACCTTATAATTCCAAGGGGACAACATCTTAATAACAGGTAGAAACAGGGCCTTTCTGTGCTCTCTTTACAGAAACTTAAACTCCACATAAAAATAATACACCATGAAGAAGCTTGCTTCTAACCCACTTTATTGTATTCACCTCAGTTCTCTACTGCGATAGACTGGTGACCTTGCATGCAAGTCATGTTTTACTGGTACTGTAGGCATTGATGCATGATGCAGCCAGTTTTAGTATAAATCAAGTGCATAATGCTTTATGTAATGCACTAAAATGCTAATGTTTTAGTGAGTATGCATGTAAACAATTTAAGAAGTACTTTCTTATTTGCGATGATCACATGACCACCCTTAGAAAGTCCTTAATACATCTCTTCAAAGAGGATCTTAGCGTATATTGACTCATACATACAAAGTGACCTGCTTTGAACCTTGATTTCTTGGCACCAAAAGGACTATAGATGTAGAGCACAGATCAGAGTCAAGGTTAACACATACTCCCGAGGATCCTCAAAGTGAGTTTAAAAACCTGATAGAGTTTAAATTCAAAGAGAATGGACACAAGAATTAGTCATGCAGTCAAAAGTAAGGCATGTAAAGTGAATGTAAATGTGAGTGAAATACATATTAAACCACCCTAAGATTGTTTGCTGGTTTAACTGATCACCCACCCTGGTCATCATAGATTGTTTAAACCGAATTAAATCAGTTTAGGCTTACATTTAGAGTGTGGATATTCAAAAATAGATGTTTTTAGAGCATGTAAACAGTATTCCAAAACAATTAGTTGTGCTCATATCATGTGTGTACATTCTAAGTAAAGCAACTTATGCATCATTTTCATAAATAAATCTGATTGTATGTAGATTGTAATTTCAGCACTTCAGTACACTGCTAATAACAAATTCTAAACAGTGTTGTGAATAAAATAATTGCAAAGTTATGACGGATTGCAAGTTCACAATTGAAACAGCAGAGTAAGCCATGGCTGCAAATATGAGATATGAAACTAATATGAAGGACAATTGCAGGCGCAAGGTTATCTTATTCATAATTAAATTTAATCTGTTTTTCTTTTATTATTATTTTCATTCAGTCAACATTGCACAAGCATGCTAACTAATAAGAAACGTGCATTTCTGCATTTACTTTGCTCAAGGCACGAGTTTGGTGTCACATTATACTCTGTCACCAGCACAGACCTTTTTTTATTCTATTATTTATATTTGCTCTCCATTTCTATTATATAATGACTTTTTTATCAACTTGGTTTTGCATTGAATAAATAAACAAACCACATGGCATGCATGGTATTAGCCTGCCTCACTTTTAGTGCATCTAACTCTATTATTAAACATGCTTTTCAGTATCAACATCGGTCATTCTCTAGAAGTTGCATTCTGGTCATTCATCAATTTAATTTCTCATATGTGCCTGGGAGGTCTGCATTGCATATGCACATTTCATCCGAGTAGCAATAAAGCCGACTGGAGAGTTTCTAACCTGAGGTGTGTGGGTGATGACTTTGTATTGATGTTTGTGTAAAATAGACACTATAAATGATGCATTGGAATGTTAATGAAATTGGTTTTGAAGTCATGGTTAGCTGTGTATCCCACAGCAATGTGGCTTTCTAATCCTTTGTTCAATATACACAGGAAGATTTTTCAGCATATTTCACTTTTCTATCAATACGGCCCTTGTAACAAAACCAGGCAGATGGACATAAGCTGTATATGGTCTCAAATAATAAAATAGCTGCAGGATATAAAGCAGTTACATATTTTGTCAGCAATCATCTACAAAAAAAGATGGAAGTTTTGGCCCCAGCTTGTGACACATGTGCCCATTGAAGGCTGGTGCTCTATGCTGCCTTTCACATCCATGATGTGAATCATTTTTTCTACTTTTCTACAGTTGTATTCCCTTTTGCCAAGTAGGTAGAAGAAATTCAACACCCATAATGCACTAGACATTGTCATCCAAGGCCACTCCCACCAGTTTGCTATGGATATGCTTACCAGAGTCAAATAGCGCCTTATTTTACTAGCAAATACTTTTTTAGCAAACTTTTAGTCGACTGTCAACTTGTATTGTTCCTGGGCACAAGAATTCAAAGAGTAAAACTTTAGCTTTCGGTTTCCAGTGAAGGATCCAGCGCATTGTAGGCAGTGGCTAAAGGCTGCAAAGAAACGTAAATACGAAGAGAATGCAGCGATGGACAATCTTAAAAAAAATTGTGTTTGTAATCAACATTTTAAACTGGATGGCCATGAAGAACTAAAAGAAACTGCCGTTCTGTCAGTTACGCACAACCCCTGAAGCAAAACTCTGTTTCGTACAGGTAGGAAAGCTGTTACCATAGTGTTCCATTTTTTCCATAATGCTGTTTGAAGAGTAGACATAGTACTATACAATTTTCAGTGATTAACCTACTCTATCAAAATTGTTTTGTTAATAACCCTCTGTAACTTTTGCTGGCAAATAAACATAATTTCTCCTTCCAGGTAACGGAGAACGAGTAAACATTGTTCATTTAACAATACATTATAACAATACAAAGACACTGTAACAATACAAAGCGGGTTGAAATGGCAAAGTTACATTTTAAAGGCTCAGTATGTAAATTTAACCACTAGAGGTCGCTTTTTCAAAACAATAACAAAGGCGTAGCTTGATGACGCTGTGAATGAGCATGGAATCATGGGAGTTGTCGTCTTCCCCTCCACAGCTGATGCAAAACAATCTGACGGAACTCAGGCAGAAATTTTGTTCGTGGGTGAGCTAATGTATTAAAGATTTATCGGCCTAGAGCCTGGGAGATTTTACTTTGCTGTTTTTATTATGCTTACTGTATATGCCGCAGTCAGCCGCTGCCACTCCTTTTGCTTTGCTGTTTATGCATATTTTATGTTTAATGTTGTGATTAAATCTGTAACGTCCGCCTCCTTCGTCCCTGAACCTGAACTTTGTGACAGTTATGTTTGATCACTTAAATTCACATTATTTTATTTCATTCTAATGAAACAGCCGTGAGTGCTGAATTGCTACTCATACAGGTCATTTTATCTTACGAAGTCAAATTTGGGGTAACACAGCATGTTTTACTTGGTCAAAACAATCGAAAAAAAAATACATTTCAGTGTGTTGAAAGTTATGTTATAATGTTGCTCTGTGCATTCGCTCTGTGGCTGCTATGAGAAAATGCATAACATATTAAAGTGTCTTTGCTGTTTCAATGGTTTCTATGGAAATCAAGGGTAGCACGGATATGACATCATTGACAGGTGACGCAATGACATGGACCGTTACACTGGTTAAAATAACTGATTTATCTGGATGTAAACATTGATGGTAACATTTGCGATAATGTAAGTACACAAGTCAAAAAATAAATAAATAATATGTATATATATATATATATATATATATATATATATATATAATATTGTTCTAGTGGTTTTTGGATATTTTAATCCAAAATTCTTACATATTGTGCCTTTAACAACACCGATTCATTTAGGAACAAAACACCAATGTGTGTGTTGCTCGGAAACACAGTTGATTCTGCTTTGTAACTGTTTTCGTTGGGGAGCAAATATAGACAAAGTAAATGTGGCAATATAGTGTACCTCAGGAATGACGTATTTTTGTAGGCCAACCCGGAAGTTAGCGCTGCTTGGGTTCCCTCGATCGAAAGCCTATTCATTTTTCCCATAGACTTTTGGAAAATCTCAAAAAATAAGCTCTGTGTTTAATAAAGGGTTATGACACTTACATGTTTTGTCTATCAAGATAATCTTTACAAGTTAACACAACATTTATACATTTTGAAGCCTAAATAAAGTCGTCAGATATAAAAAGCTAACGGTAGGCTATAAACGGACTACAGCACACCATGGTCGTGGATCAACGTCACCACCACCAAGCTTCCTAAAACTTTATTTAAAAAACAACTTTATTAAAAAACATGCTCGCTGATTATGATCTGCGCTGTGTATGAATACTTATACACTTTTTCATGAGAAATGCTGTCCAAATGTCCTGTTTGTCATGATGACGTCTAAAGTCCCCGCCGAAAGAAGTAGTCCCTTTTAGCAATTTGTTAGCAACCGCCGTTTTTAAGACACAATAAAGGTTTAAAAAAATCTTCAAGCGGGTTATAACTGGTGTGTTTTATGTCATAGATCAAAACGTGAAAATATTTAGAGGCTTTGTTAACCACAGACCTTATTTCAGGTGATTTAGCAAAAACCCATTCAAAAAACCCATAGACTTTAGTGCGACGGAACCGGAAGTCCTAAAATGCTAACTCGCTTCCGGGTTTTGCCTACAAAAACACGTCATCCCTGAGGTACTTTATTGTGTAAGTTATTCAGTATTAGCTTCTTTTTTTATTTAACTGTTGTATAAAAGCATTATCACACCCACAATTGTAAATATTTCCACTCTTGCGATATTGTCAAGTCACATTTATTTATATAGTTTTTATTTATGCAAAAAAGATAGTTTTGAAGCAGCTGCACATTAATAAACAGGACAATAACAGCGTTAATTTTGTACAATTAATCAATTATGAAACAAATTCAAGCGAAGCAGCTCTACTAAATTATTCATCTAAAAAAGTACATTTTATAGTCAATCAAATCTTTATGCATATGCAAGCTCTGAAATATTTAATCAAAAAAGAAATTACTCTTTGGGAGCAAAATATCTATTAAATGTGTTATAGATATAGAAAAATCCTATCTTTGGTACACTTGACAGTGTTAATGTTACTTTACATATAATAAAGCACCTATAGCAACAATAATTTTCTGCAGTTACGACCACTCAATAAAGGCATATCAAGTGCATGTTGTCCATTGTCTCTAGTCAATCCAATTGCAATCGCCAAATAACATGCTTGGGTGCTAATGTTAAAGTTGCTTTAAAGTGTGATTAGGCTAGAGAGTGTAAAAAAGTGTGGCATTGGAAGATGCACACTTGAAGGAAAATCCATTGCTCAGACAAGGTAATGAGGTGCCGGGGGTGATGAAGGCAGAGGTGCACAGTGTAGATATAGCCAAAGAATACTGCCCTGAGCACAGGCTTATGTCCCCTTTCATCTTTCTCCTTGATCATGGCACTTTGTAAAACCTGCAAAAGCCAAAATGACCAAACATGCCCATGTAATACAGATACTCTCACATTAGATGATACACAGACAACTATTCCAAGATGCTTTGATCTCTACACAATCAGTAATATAAGTTTTACCTTGTGAAACCAGAATGTCATTCCTGACATTATTATTCTCTCAACATTCAAACACACATTAAAAACAAGCTAAATTTTCAAATTCTCAAGAGACCTGTTTTTGTATGCCATTTGGAGTTTCATTGTACTTGCGAATTTTTATAATGATAGCCTCGACTTCAAAAGCTTAGCAGACCTAAAATGCCTAGTATAAGCAGGGTGGCATTTTAATTTCATTATTCAAATTAATTCATGTCCAGAGGTTAAGATTTAATTTAAGAAGAATCTCGAAGTACTGAGCAAAGTCTAATTGCTTACAAAGAGAGTGTGTGCATGAACTGAAGATTTACATCCAATAAATATAAAAAAATATAAAATAAAATCTTATAATATACTAATATAATATTAAATATACTATACTTTTCTTTTCTTTTTTTAAATGGTCTCTATTGGTATAAATGGTTCCAAGAACCTTTAACATCACTGAACCTTTCATTGCACAAAAGTCTTTTTATAGCAAAAAAAAAGAGAAGGGTTTTCAGATTATATTTTTCAAATTAAGAAAAAAAAATTATTTCATAAAACTTACAATATTATTTCTGTTCACTGAAAGGTTCTTTGGGGAACCAAAAAATGGTTATTCTATTGCATCTCTACAAAAACCTCCTTTTGGAAACTTTATTTTAAAGAGTGTAACAGAGATGCAGAATTAATTATTTTCTTAGTAATTAACCTTGAATCACAGATAAAAAAACTATCAAAAACAAGTGTCCTAGAGAACAAATTTTCAGTATTCCAACAATCCAATTCCGGTGAGAAGACATTTGTTTCCTGTTGACTCCTTCTGTCCATCTCTGTCATCACCCACTGAGCTCTTGAGTGAATTCCATTGCACCATGAGCCTGTTAGCAACCAAACCGCCTCAAATCCTGACAACGTGATTCCTCGCACCCCCTGTGCTGTGTCCCTTTAACACGGGGACAATTCTTCAATCTGTCACCCAGCCCAATCATCTAAATCTGGACTTAATTAGATCCTAATAGAGCCATTTCTCACATTATGGTGGAGAGCTTTCCCTAGGTAGAACCTGATTAAGCAGACAGAAAAGTCATTGTTTTTAGTGGAAAGCTTATAAAAGCCAACTGCTTTACCACTGTGTCTTTATTAACTTTTAAATAATATCTTCAAACCACTTGGAAAAAAAATCGTTAAAAGTAATAACTTAATTTACCTTTCAAGCAGCATAGCACAAATTACCACAAAACAACAGTAGTGTATATATGCAGTACAACATACCGAAATGTATCATGTCTCATGTAATCGCTCAATCAGTGTTTTAACCACAGAAGGATGTCAATAAAACAGCTTGTAAACAATGTCCTGTTACATTTACCTCAGCCATTCAATATCCATAGCTTGATAGTTAGCAAGAAAAATGAACTCTACAAAGGTGCAAGTTTATGAGAGCCTTTTCAACAACAAATTGGAGTAGAAATACAAGTATATCATTAAAAAGTTTTTTTTATAAATTTGTTTGACTACTTTTTTTTTTTTATAAACTGACTTTTGTGCAGTTTAAATGTTTTAATCAAGATATAGATTAAAGGGTTAGTTCACCCAAAAAATAATTCTGTCATTAATTACTCACCCTGTCATTCCACACCCATAAGACCTTCGTTCATCTTCAGAACAAAAATTAAGATATTTTTCATAAAATCCGATGGCTCAGTGAGGCCTGCATTGCCAGCAAGACAATTAACACTTTCAATGTTCAGAAAGCTACTAAGACATATTTAAAACAGTTTGACTACAGACAACATGTGACTACAGTGGTTCAACCTTAATGTTATGAAGCGACGAGAATGCTTTTTGTGGGCCAAAAAAACAAAATAACGACTTTATTCAACAATATCTAGTGATGAGTGATTTAAAAACACTGCTTCATGAAGCTTCGAAGCTTTACGAATCTTTTGATTCAAATCAGTGGTTCGGAGTGTGTATCAAATTGCCAAAGTCACGTAATTTCAGTAAAGGAGGCTTCGTTACATCATAAGTGTTTCAAATTTCAATGGTTCACCACTGGGGGGCGTGACTTTGGCAGTTTGATACATTGTTGAATAAAGACGTTAGGCTGTTTATTTTTTTGCCGCACAAAAAGTATTCTCGTCGCTTTATAACATTAAAGGGATAGTTCACCCAAACATGAAAATAATGTCATTTATTACTCACCCTCATGTCATTCTACACCCACAAGACCTTCATTCAACTTCGGAACACAAATTAAGATATTGTTGATGAAATCCAATGGCTCAGTGAGGCCTCTATTGAGAGAGAAGCCATTCAAACTCTCAAGGTCTATAAAGGTATTAAAAACATATTTGAAACAGTTTACGTCAAGTCAAGTCACCTTTATTTATATAGTGCTTTTTACAATGCAGATTGTGTCAAAGCAGCTTTACAGTGATAACTGGTATATAATTTTGGCTGCACAGCAGCTCTTAAAGAAAATAATCGCATACAATGGTGTCAATGCAGGCAGATCAAAACACTGTTGAATATCAGAATCAGAATCAGAATCAGAAAGAGCTTTATTGCCAGGTATGTTGTTTACACATACTAGGAATTTGTTTTAGTGACAGAAGCTCCACAGTGCAACAGAGTGACAGCGACAAGACAGGACACATAATAAAAAGAATAAAAAATAATATACAAATTTACAAGATAGACAAAGTGCAAAAAAAAAAAGCAAAAAACAATGTATAATATAGACAATTGTATGTACAGTTATGTGTGCAAATTTGAAATATAAGTAAGTGTTTTAAGTAAATAATGTGTAATAGTGTTGTGTGTTCCGTGTTTGTCAATTGTTCATGAGATGGATTGCCTGAGGGAAGAAACTGTTCTTGTGTCTGGTCGTTCTGGTGCTCAGGGCTCTGTAGCGTCGACCAGATGGCAACAGTTCAAAGAGGGAGTGTGCTGGATGTGAGGGGTCCAGAGTGATCTTCTTTGCCCTTTTTCTCACTCTGGATAAGTACAGTTCTTGGAGAGTGGGGAGGGTTGTGCCAATGATTCGCTCAGCAGACCGGACTACCCTCTGTAGTCTTCTGAGGTCAGATTTGGTAGCTGAGCTGAACCAGACGGTAATTGAAGTGCAGAGGATGGATTCAATGATGGCAGAGTAGAACTGTTTCAGCAGCTCCTGTGGCAGGTTGAACTTCCTCAGCTGGCGAAGGAAGTACAACCTCTGCTGGGCCTTTTTCACAGTGGAGTCAATGTGAATGTCCCACTTCAGGTCCTGTGAGATGGTGGTGCCCAGGAACCTGAATGACTC
Source organism: Anabarilius grahami (assembly GCA_003731715.1). NCBI lineage: Eukaryota > Metazoa > Chordata > Actinopteri > Cypriniformes > Xenocyprididae > Anabarilius > Anabarilius grahami. The sequence continues at coordinate 1,178,857 of RJVU01019258.1, forward strand.
CACTGCAGTCACAGTGCTGTTCATGATGGTGAGTGGGGGGAGAGCAGGGGGGTTTCTCCTGAAGTCCACGATCATCTCCACTGTCTTGAGCGTGTTGAGCTCCAGGTTGTTAAGACTGCACCAGACAGCCAGCTGTTCAACCTCCAGTCTGTAAGCAGACTCGTCTCCGTCCCGGATGAGGCCGATGACTGTGGTGTCGTCCGCAAACTTCAGGAGCTTGACAGAGGGGTCTTTAGAGGTGCAGTCGTTGGTGTAGAGGGAGAAGAGCAGTGGGGAGAGGACACAGCCCTGAGGGGCGCCGGTGCTGATGGTGCGGGTGCTGGATGAGAATTTTCCCAGCCTCACTAGCTGCTGCCTGTCTGTCAGGAAGCTGGTGATCCACTGACAGACAGAGGTGGGCACGGAGAGCTGAGTTAGTTTGGGCTGGAGGAGTGATGGGATGATGGTGTTAAAAGCAGAGCTGAAGTCCACAAACAGGATCCTCACATAAGTCCCTGGTCTGTCCAGATGCTGGAGAACATAATGCAGTCCCATATTGACTGCATCATCCACAGACCTGTTTGCTCGGTAAGCAAACTGCAGGGGGTCCAGTAAGGGTCCAGTGATGTCCTTCAGATAAGCCAGAACCAGTCTTTCAAATGACTTCATGGCCACAGACGTTAGAGCCACAGGTCTGTAGTCATTAAGACCAGTAATTTTGGGTTTCTTTGGGACGGGGATGATGGTGGAGCGTTTGAAGCATGAGGGGACTTCGCACAGCTCCAGTGACCTGTTGAAGATCTGTGTGAAGATGGGGGCCAGCTGGTCAGCGCAGGTTTTCAGACAGGCTGGTGAAACGCTGTCTGGGCCTGGTGCCTTTCTTCTCTTGTTCTTTCTGAAGACCTGGCGCACATCATCTTCACTGAACTGAATTGTAGGTGTGGGGGAGAGGGGGGTTGTTGGAGGTGTGAATGGTGATGATGATGATGATGATGATGATGATGATGATGATGATGATGATGATGATGATGATGATGATGATGATGATGATGATGATGATGATGATGATGATGATGATGATGATGATGATGATGATGATGATGATGATGATGATGATGATGATGATGATGATGATGATGATGATGATGATGATGATGATGATGATGATGATGATGATGATGATGATGATGATGATGATGATGATGATGATGATGATGATGATGATGATGATGATGATGATGATGATGATGATGATGATGATGATGATGATGATGATGATGATGATGATGATGATGATGATGATGATGATGATGATGATGATGATGATGATGATGATGATGATGATGATGATGATGATGATGATGATGATGATGATGATGATGATGATGATGATGATGATGATGATGATGATGATGATGATGATGATGATGATGATGATGATGATGATGATGATGATGATGATGATGATGATGATGATGATGATGATGATGATGATGATGATGGTGATGATGATTTCTCAAACCTGCAATAAAACTCGTTCAGATCGTCTGCCAGGTGTTGATTTGCCACAGAGCTGGGGGATGGTGTCTTGTAATTGGTGATGTCTTTTAGACCTTTCCACACTGAAGCTGTGTCATTAGAAGAGAACTGATTCCGAAGTTTATCAGAATAATTCCTCTTTGCCACTCTAATCTCCTTTTCCAGTGTGTATTTGGCCTGTTTGTACAAGACTCTGTCCCCTTTTCTGCGAGCATCTTCTTTGGCCTGACGGAGCTGGCTGAGTTTTGCAGTGAACCAGGGTTTGTCATTGTTGTAAGTGAAATGAGTCTTTGTAGGAATGCACAAATCCTCACAGAAACTGATATATGATGTAACAGTCTCTGTGAGCTCGTCCAGATCGCTGGCAGCAGCTTCAAAAACACTCCAATCAGTCCATTCGAAACAGGATTGTAAAGCCTGCTCTGTTTCGGTGGTCCATCTCTTTACAGTCTTTGCTACAGGTTTAGCTGATTTTAGTTTCTGTCTGTAGGTCGGTATGAGATGAACTAGACAGTGATCAGAGAGCCCCAAAGCTGCCCGTGGGACAGAGTGATATGCATCCCTTATTGCTGTGTATCAGTGATCCAGTGTATTACTGTCTCTGGTGGGACAAGTAACATGCTGTCTGTATTTAGAAGTTCACGTGAGAGAACCGCTTTATTAAAGTCACCGAGAATGATTAAAACAGAGTCCGGGTGTTGTTGCTCGCTCTCTGTGATCATATCAGCGAGTATCTGTAAAGCCGAGCTCACGTGCGCTTGCGGAGGAATGTAGACGCTCACCAGAATGAACGAGCAAAACTCCCGCGGCGAATAGAACGGTTTGCAGTTAATGAAGAGTGTTTCAAGATCTGGATAGCACATCTTCTTTAACACAGTTACATCTGAACACCACCTTTCATTGATGTAAAAGCACGTCTCGCCGCCGCGTGATTTCCCCGTTGATTCTGCGTCGCGATCTGATCTAAACAGCTGAAAGCCCGGCAGACTTAACACAGCCAGGTTTCCGTAAAGCACAGAGCAGCCGAGTTCGAAAAATCCTTATTTGTCCGGGAGAGCAGAAGATTCGCCAGATGGATACTAGGCATCGGTGTTCTTAATCCACGCTGTCTGAGCTTCACTAGAGCGCCGGCGCGCTTCCCCCGTCTGCGCGTCCTGAAGCGTCTTAACAGCGCTGCCGCTCCGCCGACTACAACATTCAACAAAACGTCTGAATAATCGAAATCCGGTAAAAGATTTTGTGGTGTGTACTGCCGAATGTTCAGCAGTTCATCCCTGGTAAAACTGATGGTGTTTGAAAAACAAAAAACAGGAAAAACTAATAAAAACAGAACAAACACTGAAGAGCTAAGCACATTTACATTTACATTTATGCATTTGGCAGACGCTTTTATCCAAAGCGACTTACATTGCATTATACTATACATTTGTATCTGAGTATGTGCAATCCCTGGGATCGAACCCATGACCTTGGCATTGCTAGTGCCATGCTCTAACCACTGAGCTACAAGAAAGGACCTAGGCTGCCATGCGCGGCACCATCTCGTGAACAACAATATCAAATGTCAAGTGTCCCCAACTAAGCAAGCCAAAGGCGACAGCGGCAAGGAACCCAAACTCCAAGAGGGGACATCAGGTGGCAAACAGGTTTAAAATTGGAGAAAAAAACATTGGGAGAAACCAGGCTTAGTCGGGGGGTCAATCCTCCTCTGGCGAACAGTGCTTTGTTATGATTCAGGCAGCTATCATAAGTCTGATGGGATGTGAGCATGTGAGTTCAGTGGTTCTATCTTAATATTATAAAGCAACACAAATACTTTTGCCAAAAAAACAAAATAACGACTCAACAATATCTATATGGGCCAATTTCAAAACACTGCTTCAGAGCTTTACGAATCAAACTCACAGGAACTGTTTCAAATATGTTTTTAGTACCTTTATGGACTTTGAGAGTTTGAATGGCTTTGCTCTCTATAGAGGCCTCACTGAGCCATCGGATTTCATCAACAATATCTTAATTTGTGTTCCGAAGATGAACAAAGGTCTTATGGCTGTAGAACGACATGAGGGTGAGTAATAAATGACATTATTTTCATTTTTGGGTGAACTAACCCATTAAGGTTGAACCACTGTAGTCACATGAACTGTCTTCAGTAGCTTTCTGGGCATTTGAAAGTGTTAATTGTCTTGCTGGCAATGCAGGCCTCACTGAGCCATCGGATTTTATGAAAAATATCTTAATTTGTGTTCTGAAGATGAACAAAGGTCTTATTGGTGTGGAACGACATGAGGGTGAGTAGTTCATAAGAGAATTTAAATTTTTGGGTGAACTAACTCTTTAATATTGATTAATTTGAATATATATCAGGTACAATACGTGTCAATTTTTCTCAAGGAAAAAAATCTTTCTCAAATAAAGCCTGATTTGTATACAAACATTTAAACTACATATAAGTCTGTTTTTATAATAATAAAGTCATAATATTAACTTTTTAATGATATGATTATATTTCTACTCCGATTCATTGTTGAAAAGGCTGCCATAGACTAGTACCTCTCTAGAGTTCTATCTAAATATCAAGCTATGGACATTGGATTGCTTCTCTGAGGTAAATGTAACAGGACATTGTTTACAAGCTGTTTTATTGACGTTTTCTGTGGTTAAAATACAATCAATGAAGCCTGACATGTACACTGGGAAAAGCCAAAACATGCAATTGCTATATTTTAGGATTTGTGCATGAGAGAATTGAGAAACAATTGAAACCCCAGCCAAACACACATAAAAAACATGCAAGTTAAAATAAAAATAATGGCTTAAACAATGACTTTTGGCCTTAAGCTGGTTTTGATTTACTTTCATGCATTTATAGTAAAGGACACATCTCATTTACAAGAAATTTATGATTTTCCTGACACACTCATTAGATTTTGTTGAAGATTTTGACCCTGATTCTGACACAAACTGAGACAGATTATTCTATAAAACTTTATATCTCTACTGACGCTTAAAAGATGAACAGTAAAAATGACAGAAAATGCCCTTGAAAATGTGATAAGTGAAAATAGAGGTAACAGCATTGAGTATTGTGGCTTTCACTGTTGGAAGAGGTGAAGATTACTTTAATTGCAGTTGTAAAAGTCATGTCACTTGCAATCAGGGAGCTGATGGGTCCAAATAAATCATCACGGATTCCTCATTAATTTTCTCATGTAGAGACAGTAAAACATCTTAATTCTATTACTTACTTGATGAGGATGAATTAAAGGCATGCTTGACTGTGTGAAATCAATTGCACCTTAACAGCATGTAGCATTAAGCAATCAGCCAGTCTGCAACACAAATGACACAACATCTGCAGTACAACATTGAAAAGCAGCCTGTCTATGTCTTCACAATGTGTGTGCTGTTTGATAGTGTCAAGAAATCAAAAACAGATCGGTGATAAATTAGACATCAGTATATCTTTACAAATCACATAAAGTTTTATTTTTTGGTCAGGTCCATATCCTTAACTCCTCAACCTGTCAGTCAATGAATCTGTTACGACCACACCTTCCCGGACTCAAGTTCCCATGATCCTCCTTGTTTGCACACCTGAACTCACTTCCCTCATCAGCCTTCCCGCCATCCCTGGATTCCCTGCACCTGTGTTTTGTCATTAGCACTCCCTTTAAGTTGGACTCACTCCTTGCACTCCCTGTCGGTTATATTGTTTATCATATGTTGTGTGTATCTCTTCCGTTGGTGATTAAACCCTGTTTTACGTTTGAAGTCCGTGTCTGTGCCTCTCTACTACACACTAGTGATGGGAAACCGAGGCTTTCTGAAGCATTTGAGGCTTTCATCAAATTGTGCCGAAAAACGGTTCATTACTCGAAGCTTTTAACACAGTGCGCATTAGCGACATCTGGTGGTCAGTATAACATGGTCAACGGATTCACATATTGATCAATAATATAAAATATACAATTATGTGATCAACTGACGTGAGTAGTTAAAAAAATATATATTTTGGGTGAGCTGTTTAACCCTTATGTTATGTTCAGGGTCTCTGAGACCCCAGCAATAAAACATGATTAAATGCATTTTCCTTTATGCATCAGCTGAAGCGCCATTTTTTTCAAACCAGCTGTCTCGATTTTCCGATACTGCATGACGTTCGAAGCTTCAAACGTCATCAATCACGTGGTATTGTCATTTCGATACAAGCATCGGTACAGTGTGTGATACAATAGTGCTTTGAAAACTGCTTCGGAGCATCGGAGCCCCGGTATCAACTACTACACACGACTCTAACAGAATAACCGACCAACACCGAAGGACTTCAACGTTTAAATGATGGGATTATTCCTGTTTCCTGGTTCTCCCGCGTCTCTCAACGAAAAGCAAGCCTCAGCGGAGGATCGCCTGTGTGGATTCCGGCAGGACGGTCGCCCGCTGAGGAGGTATGTGGAGGAATTTACTGAGCTTGCTTACTTGGTGAACTGGCCAGATGCCCCGTTAAACGCTTGTTTTCGGGCGGGTCTGGACGAGGACACGATTCGTTTTAGTGAACCTGCATGTTTTTTTTCCCTAGTCGAGACAATTAATCTGATTCTCTTCCTGAATTATTCTGAGTTTGTAATTGAAGAGGTTCAAGAAGAGTTGTGTATTCCTTGTCCAGTCCCCACAGAAATACAAGCGGCCTGGCCAGTTCGCCAACCGCCAGTTTCCTCCGCCTACCCCTCCAGTGGGTATTTCCCTGGTGTCCTGCCTGACCAAAACCCCAAGTCGGCCAAAGAGAGATCCACCGCTAGGCCCAAACGGCCAAAGAAGAAGGCCGCTAAGCAGCCCCAATCTCCAGCAATTTCTGTCTCCGAGCCACTCATTCTGCTGCCGAGCACCCAGAACCCCCTGCGAAGCCTGCACTCCTGTACCCGTGGGGATTCTCATTGAATATGAGGGGATAGCCTGGACCCCGTCTCCAGACAAGCTGATGATAATTACACCATTAACTACTGGCACAAGCTGATTGGTCCATGTCACTTCTGCAGCCAATGAGCTTGTTGCTCACACATTTAAATGGCTGGTTACATTCACTATAGCAGTTTGCAGCGTGCTTAAAGCCGGGCACACATTTAACGATTGTAAGGCCGATTATGAATGTAAATTGATACTTATGACTGATCGCGCTCAAACGCGTCCAGTCGCGTTCAGTCTGCGATTACAGTCGGTGTTCAAATTCCATGTGTAGGTATTTAAATCTGCTTCAGTCGCAGGAAACAATCGGTATGTGTTCAGTTCAGTCTTAGAATGTTTCAGCTAATCGTTAGGTGTGTCCCCGGCTTAAGAGTTCCTCTAAAACCCTCCACCTCCCCCAGCTCCACCTGTATAGATTTGCTATGGTTATTGATATACGCTATTTGTGCAATAGCACTATGTCTTACTCGCAGCAGCATATCAGTGATGTATTGGCAGTAGCAAGTTCCTGCACTTGCTCTGGTCATATCCATTACTATGCTAAAAATCTTCAGAGAGTTGTCATGATTGAAATGAATTTTATAGATTTTTAGATTTCTTTATCAATCTAATGCTCTCTTAAAATCTCAAAATGAATGTCCATTTTTCGTTCACGATTCTTAAAGGCAGGGTGATTTGGTTCAAAAAATTTTGTTATTTTTTGTTATTCTTCACATCCTGATAGCAATCTCTAACTTAAGTGGTCTAAATGTGTGTGTATATGTGTATATATATATATCTATGGAAGGCGTAGGACCATAAAATGTTCGTCCAGTCATTGCCCTCGTTCTAAGGTATTTCCATACCTCTGTGCACCCTGCGCGCGCAGACATCACATGCTTGTATCATTTAAGAAGTATTCATTTTAGTTTTTAGTGTTTTATTTGAAATGTAATTAGACAGTATAGTATACATTTTAATAATGTCCATTTATTAGTTATCAGCCAATGAAACAAATTATTGGCCATAACTGTAATATCGGTATATCCCTATTTTTTTTATTTGAATAAAACCAGTTAGACACATAAAGCACATTTTTAGGTTACCTGACAACATTTTCGTACTTTATGTCCTTACAATCATTACAAACCAGATGCCATGTTTGTCTATTTGCATTAGCGATGCCTCTCTTTTAGGGCTGGATTCCAACGGTAGTGGTCTAACACTCATGAGCAGCAGCTTGCCTACACCATTAATCTTGGACTTCATTGTCTGGCAATAAAAAGGTGTGTCTGAACATAAAAGATCCCTCCTATCCATCAGTCTTAGTGCCACTCAATAAATGGCCACAGATTTAAACAAAGTACGGCCTGGTGATAAAGCCTTGTTTGTAGTCTGTCTTTCCAATTGACATGCCCAGATAACCATCTAAAGCTTTTTAAACCTGTGGGCTCTGTAAGGTTTCCATAGCACACAATAAGATGGTGACAAATTTCAAACTTATCCCCAGTGACATATATGTCTGATGCTAAGAGAGGTTTCAGGGGGAAATTGAACAAACAAGTCTGTTGATCCTATATACCTCCGGATATACAAAGAAAATCAATATAAAACCAAATGAGATCTACTGCATTATATAACACTTTTTAAGACAGCAACGTTACAGACTGGCTATGACTTTGGAGAGGATTGATTGCATTGACGTTCCCATAAACCATAGCAATGAGTGATTGAACCCAGCTGTGTCAATCAAATCGTGGTCATCCATCACCACCAACAACCGAACAACTCAAACAGATAGCTATTTTAGACACAACAATGTCATAAAATCACAAGAAAAACAACAAAAATACACATCATGGTTCCTCCAAGGCACAAGACACAAATATAACATTCATAATTGTACATTTTTAGCATTCATGTTTGGGACGGCATTTTGATGCCTTTGCCAGCATCCAATATAAACGGCAATCAGCCTAATGTACTCGAGTGTGTCCAGCGCACAAAACCTTTTGACTGAAGCATTAGCTCAGCAATCTCCCAAAGTGAAACACTCCTCATTAACATGAATGACCAGAATTTATCATCATCAATAGATTAAGTTCTTTGAAGACATTTCCACATTAACAAAAACAGGTGAGGGTGAGTTCTCCTTCAGTCTAACTATATGATTGATCTGTCTACTGTCCTAAAAGCAGGTTCACTATGTTTGCTCCAGTTTTGTTCAGAATGTAAAATATCTAAAAGCTCTCTCCATTTTTTTATAGCTTGCGTTTTAAATGTTCTGACGTCAGGCACAAAGCAAAGCCACCTTGATGATGACCATTATAATTGTTTTTATGCAAAATGGCTTTTGAGGAAATCAAATGAAAAAGAACTATAAGTGCAGCCCTCTAGTTCAAAGATATTTTGAGGGAGATTAATAATGTCCCCATTTGATCGTGATATGGCTATAGTTGTTTGACTGTGAGCAGATCCCTGCCATCAGCTAGTTTAGCATCCAAGCATAGTAATGTGAGATGCTTCTGTAGACAGCATTGTTCTCTTCTGAACCCTTGACACTTTAATTTAAGAGCAGGTGCAGTCTGGTGCAGCACACACGCACACACGCACACAAATGGGTTAGTTCACCCAAAAATGAAAAGTCTGTCATTAATTACTCATCTTCATGTCGTTCCACACCCGTAAGACCTTTGTTCATCTCCGGAACACAAATTAAGATATTTTTGATAAAATCCGATGACTCAGTGCCTGCATTGACAGCAAGACAATTAACACTTTCAAATGCCCAGAAAGCTACTAAAGATGTATTTAAAACCGTTCATGCGAGTACAGTGGTTCAACCTTAATGTTATGAAGCGACGAGAGTACTTTTTGTGCGCCAAAAAAACTAAATAACGACTTTATTCAACAATATCTAGTGATGGGTGACTTCAAAACACCGCTTCATGAAGCTTCGAAGCTTTACGAATCTTTTGTTTCGAATCAGTGGTTCGGAGCGCGTATCAAACTGCCAAAGTCACATGATTTCAGTAAACGAGGCTTTGTTACGTCATAAGTGTTTCGAAATTTCAATGGTTCACCACTGGGGGGCGTGACTTTGGCAGTTTGATTCAAACGACTGATTTGAATAAAGTCGTTATTTTGTTTTTTTTTGGCGCACAAAAAGTATTCTCGTTGCTTCATAACATTAAGTTGAATTCTTAGAAAATAATGCACATTATGCAATAATGTACATTATTTTCTAAGAATTCAACGGCCCAGAGTCAATTATTACTTACATATTATATTATAGTAATATTAGTGTTAAATTGTATTATAGTAGTATTATTCCGCTTATACTACTATGGTTACAACACCTCAAGACACTGTTCCGATTTTGTATTTCAAGACATTTGTAAGGTTTTTGTCCTTAAAACACTCTTGTGTGTGGAACTGATTTCTTACACATCTCATCCCAAGCCTCTGTTGCTAATTCCAAAACGTCATTTCAGAACTAGTAATGGAGGCTTGCGCCTTGATAGCAGAATAATACCATTAATACAGTTATTAATGCAGTTGAGAGAGAGAGAGAGAGAGAGAGAGAATAAGAATATGTGAATTAGCTTAACTTACCTGAGTCTGTGTGTCTCTAATAGCGAAATTACAAGTTTATCTACCTCAAGAACCGCATATTACCTTGCTGGTGAGAAATGTATATTTTAAGTTGCTAAACTATTTTACTGATTAATTAGACAAAGCAGTGCTGACAAAACGCTTCTGTGCGAGTGTGTGTCTGTACTATTTGAAAGAGAGAGAGAGTATGCGCTTTCAGGACACAATAAAACGTATTTTGTGGCAAAACCCATGGCAATAATTTGTCATTTTCATCCTATTGTTTACTATATTTAATTGTTTGGTCGGTGTCATTGTGAGTTTTGTTTCTTTTGCGGTTGTAGGCTGTAGGACCTATTGAAATAACTGAAATCATTTGGCGAAGTGATATGGAACTGCAATGTGGTCAAGACCTGCTAGAACTACTTTAGCCATGCGTTTCCCTGAAAATAATTGTACACCTTAAAACATTGGTTAATCAATCAGATTCGAGCATTCAACAGCCCCGTAGTATAATAATATAATATTATAAAAATATTTAATATTAATATAATAATAATAAAATAAAAAAAGTCAAAAAGTCACCAATAAGTCAATTAGTGATCCACAAAGGTCGTATGGATCACCCGTGTTTGTTTTGTGTGGTTTTTGAAGCGTCACATATGAGGGTGCTTTATATGGACTCACCAACTCACAGGATGGATTATTTTTCTAAAAATATCTGTTTGTGCTCCACAGAAGAAAGAAAGTCATATACATCTGGGACTGGGAGTAAATGATGAGAGAATTTTCATTTTTGGGTGGCGTATCCCTTTAACGTATTGTTAACTGTTGTATAAAATCCACCCAGATGTGACGTTGTCAAGATCTTTGAAATGCTTGAAGAGACACGTGAAATATTAGAGAGATATTGAAGAGATCTCATTTGTGATTTTTCTTGCTCTTGCTACTGTGTTCTACTGTATGTTCAAAAGACATATTAGCTGTTCAGCTTGGCCAATCCGTTGACCAATCCTGGATTTCGAATATACCATAAAATGTTTCCAATCTCAGCAAAAGGTTTTACAGCTTAGCCAAAGGCAACTAGTTGTCCTTGAGGAGAAGACTGACAGAAGCAAAGCGGTTTAGTGGAGTCATGAGGTAGCCTGTATTTCACTGGGCTTTTCATGTTAGAAAAAGTTTCACAGCATCTTTCTCCTTCTGCAGTGATTTAGGGAGGATATAAATCACTGGCTAATAAGTTTTATTTCATTTCTTTGGCAGAGATTCTCTAGCTTTTTTTCTGCCATATGCAGCTGTTTCATCATGTGAATAGCACTTCAGGATACTTGGCCATTTAGTGATCCAAAGATTATCTTTTCCAAGTAAAAGATTTAGTTTGGAGCACTACAACAGCACTTGGGAATTTTAAATGGTTTTCTTCTCTTTTAAACATCTTTGATCCTGAACAGCGAGAGGCCAAGGGTAAATGCAATTAATTTGTGTTTATAAAATGAGATCGGATTACCTAACTGTTTGCACAATCAAGCTCCCATTCAATTTTGCCCACAACACGCTTGTTCTCAATTGTACCGAATTTCAGGCTGAAGTGGTACAGTGGGCCTCTTCAGGCTGGGAGATGTAAGAGGAGAGTCACGTAAAAACAGATTGAAAAGAAAATAAATAAATAAAATTATTCTTAATGGATCGAGAGGAGCAGCCATGAAATCATGAACAGAAGCCAATCAGCCCATTCAATCTCTTGAGCTTTATGAGCCGTGCAAGTTTTTAGCACTCTGCGCAATGAAGTGGGACACAATTAGCATGCCAGCAATTAGATCTGAAGTTCTTACACTGCATTTAAGCAGCCAACTCTTTTCTTTAAGGGATTTAGTGAGGTGGTTTGCAGCATAATTGCTTTCAAAAATGTATCACATCAACGTACATGCTTGGTTTGGTCATATTTTCTGTTGCTTGTTAGCTGTCTTTTGAGAATGTTTGATTTAGGACTGTCTATTTAACATGTTAGTTTAATTAAATGGATGGATTTCTGTGGACTGCAGATTTATGTTAAATGGAAAATAAAACAAAAGCACTTTTTTAATGCCTGTTCGATGGTTTCACCCATAATGCCATAATGTCGAATTATCCACCGAAACACTGGTAAATCTGAATTATGGTTCACCAATGCTTTGTTTAGAGTGCATGCAGGCAAGGAGAATTGAATAGTGAACATGTGACTTTTAAAAAACAACCTGTCTCAGTTTCATAAGGCAAATGTAAATCATATCTGACGCAGGACTTTATTAGATCCTGCCTGGCTCATGTTCCACCCCCTTAGTGTACACTTACCTCAGCATTAGAGGAGAGGATGCTGACTGGGACGCCCTTTGACTTTGACAGCCGGGGATGTGACACCCATATGTGTGCATTGAACAATGCTGACCCAATGGATTTTTTTACACACCAGGGCAGAAGTATGTACTATTCTGGGGTGAACTGTCTATTTATAAGAGACTTAAGAGACATGTTGCCATCACCTGACGGCATCGGTTGCATTCAGAACATTCATTGTAAGACAAAACTTCATGTGTGTTCTATTTTGCCCTTAAACAAGCAATTCTATCTTTTAATTTTATTTTATTTTTAAATTCATTTTAATTTACATAAATATTTTTTCTATTTTATTATATACTATTTATTTTATATGCTGCACAGTTATTCTAGTCACTGCAAGGCATTACACTGCAGGTGAGAAGCATTTCACATCACACAGAGTGTAGATATTTGATGGTTTAAATATTAGGTAGACAGAAATCATGGACATTTAATTCAGTAGGAAATAAATGGAGGAAATGGTTATAGATTTGATGATTGTTTCTAAGATATGAGTCATACATCCTGTGAGCAGTCAGGACCACCAGCCCAATTATAGCTCTTCACTGTATGCTCAACTGCTTAGTGGTCCAAAGTATTATTTCCCAGACAGATAACCGTGATCTCAACTGAAATATACGTGGCTTTCAAATTGAATTTGGAGACTGACTAAATTAAATCCTTTTATCTATCTGATTTTTATTTTTTTTTTACTTTCAGTCAATTCCAAACACTTCTGTTCCAAATGACTTCTGACCAAAATGATCTCATTATTACAGAAAGATGAGAAATTGATATAATTATGATAGAATTAGAATCAAAAAGCTACTCTAAATTTAACATGTTTGCCTAAATTCAGGTATAATGAAGATTATTAGATGTAATGCATCCTATAAATCAGAAAACATCTGGTTTATGTATTCTGCTTCTTAGTTGCACCCCTCTGAGGCAAATGGCAAGTAAATTCAATAAAATCTGATTTACAAGGAGTTTTAAAATTGGGTTTAGATAACTGAGTGCAGAAGGACTGGCTCCTAAATAGAAGAAGCTAAGAAACCTACAATAGAGTATGCAAGTATAGTGTAAACAGAAATAACAAGTACAGCCATTCAAAAATCCTGTCACTTAAATGATATATATTCAAGTGAATTGCCTTATACAGAACATCAGAATAGTGTTAGGTTCATATTAGAGAGATACTGTAACTGCAGAAATACTATGTACTGTACATCTGTAATAATTATTGTGAGCTTTTTTATGTGAGCATGTAACCCTGCATAATATAATTTTCTTAATCTTTTTTTAAGCATCCTTTAAGCATCCTTTAGTAGAATTTAGGTCAAAGGCACCCCTCCATAACAAAGCTTGTTTTTTTTGTGTGTATGTGTTTTGTTATTCATTTATTTTAAGTTATTTATATTTCACTTATAGTCATTTATATTAAGTTTCACAGTGATTATTCATTTATAGGCATACAATTTACCTAACCTCATCTCATGAGACCAGGTCACTTTTTTTGTGCGTGTATTCTTGTGTCCTTCAGGTTAAACCAGTAAATAGTGACAGTTGAACTCCACCAATTAAAGCTGCAGTCTGTAAGTTTTGCCTCTTTGTCGCCATCTCTGTTTGAAACCTGCAATTGCAGTTATTTGCAGAATTATCATCTTTACGTGGGTTGTGCAACGGCACGGCTCCTCAGCACGGATGAATCTAATGTTTGCTGTCAGTCACCACATCGGTGTGGATACACACTTTTGTTCTGACCAACAGAGAAAAAAGCATTACAATAAACCGCACTGTCAATGGTGATTAAATTTAACGATCGCTTAGCTCGGGTCACGTCAAGCCATGCTAATCCTTATTATTGTTATACTTTGTTCTCAAATTGTTAATGTAAACAACATCAGCATTGCGTGTATTTAGTGTGTATTAGCGTTGCATGTAGACAGAGCTGGATAGATTACTTATGAATTGTAATCAGTTACTGATTACAAATTACATTACAAAATTTGTAATCAGTAATATAATCTCTTAGATGACACATTTTTGGTAAAATAATCTGACTACTTTTGGATTACATTTAGATTACTTTTGTTCTAAACCTTATTTGATGTTACATATATTGTAGGATTATCTTGTACTATTTTGACAGATACAAATAAAAATATAAATTCCAAAAAAATATATTCTATTCACCATCAAGAGCCTCTACAGATTCTTTATAAAGTGCAATGAATGGAGAGTTAATACTTCAAAATACTAACACTAATGTACCTGTTACACTGAATAAAACAACATCACATCTTGTGATTTTAAAACATATTTACTCTGTACATCCAGTAGTTAAAGGCTGTGTTCCCCTCCATTTTCCATCATTTCTTGTTGTTGCTGATTTCTGTGCACGAATCCACACCCCTCTCTCTCACCACCGGAAAAAGCGGCATCATGAAAAAATATAAACATTAAAAAAAATGAAAAATTAGGAGAATCAATGAATTGTGAACAACTTACTGCCATTGTGTAAATAATATTTAATATTATTTATATGTAATAAAAGTAATTATGTAATCCATAAAAAAGTAACTGTAGTCTGATTACGGGTATTTTAAAAAGTAGTTTACTCTTATTACAAGTACTTGATTTTTGGAATCTGATTCCGTAATCCAGATTACATGTAATCCGTTACTACCCAGCTCTGCCTGTAGATTTCAATTTCTGTAGCCACTCCGCAGTCCGAAGTCTTGCTTTTAACAACGGGTCAATCTCCAGTTGTCACTGATGATTGTCATTTGGACCTTTCTGGATTACAATCTGCCATCAAAATGATAAATTTATTATTCCAGCTGCTGTGAGAAAAGGCTATAAATGATACACTACCAGCAGCATCCTCACATGATATAGGGGAGAGCGGGGTAAGTTGTCACATTGGTAATTGTCACACTCTTCATAACTCAAAAATCAAATAGCCACTTTGTGTGACTTCTTCTTCTATAGTCAACTTCCTGTTCACATGTGGTCAAGATCACTCTAATCTGAGGTTAGCAATTTTTTTATTTTTTGTCTTAAAAAGTAAAAAATTTGCACTTTACATTTTATGCAATACAACTTTGTTAGATATGAATATTAAAAAATATTATTTTGCACAACATAGAGGAGACAATAACGTGTCTTTTGATACTTTAGCTGACATGCTATGTTGAGCTAACCTTGAGATTTAGCTAACATTAGCACACATGTCAGTTTGGGGCAAGTTGTCTCAATGACTTTGGGGCAAGTTGTCACATGTGACAACTTGCCCCAGTACAAATAAACACATAGAACATGCTCAAAAAAAGAGGTTCAACATGTTAAGTCAGTTATGTTCAGAGATTAAACATGTTAAGTTAAGCGAGTTATCTGTAGTATTCCATTCAGTTATCATGGATCTATGTGCAAGCCAGAGAAAGTTTGAGTTTAAAGTTCAAAGTAAAGTGGTCTTGCCTGTGTTTTGATTGAAATGTGTATTGTTTTGATTAAAATTATTGTTTTTCCAAATTCTCTAGGCATGATTGTTTATATTTCCAGTTCTGGTTTGAATTAAAAAATTAAAATCAATAATAACAATTAAGTAGTTGTGTTCTTATTTTTAGATAATCTAGTGTGACAACTTACCCGCCGATGGGGCAAATTGTCACAAGTGCACATTCTCTATTCAACAGTCTACAACTCCGTAATGAGATAAGATATGAAAATGTAATGAATACAACATATGTGCCCAAGACTTCCTTCTTTCATTTGGTACACTCTAAAAAATGCTGGGTTAAAAAAACCCAAGCTGGGTAAAATATGGACAAAACCAGCAGGTTGGGTTAAAAGGCACCTATTATGCCCTCTTTCACATGATGTAATATAAGTCTCTGGTCTGGTCAAGTTTCAGCTAAAAATACCTCACAAATTTGCCCCTATTTGGGGGTGAGCAAAAACACGCCTTTTACTATATTACTATATTGCTGGCTAAAAAAATAAATCCAAAATTGGTTGAAAAAAATGGCTGGGTAAAAACAACCCAATCCCTGGTTTTGTCCATATTTAACCCAGCAGTTTTTAGAGTGTATGACATTTATACCATTGTGATGTATGGTGCTCAGTAAATGTTAGACAGTGTGAAAAGTGTGACAACTTACCCCGCTCTCCCCTAGCCTAGCTGGGACACAAGATGACCCAAAGACAAACGGCTACTTGCTCGAATTTCCTGCGGAAACCCACCAGTACCACTCTTATTAGAAAACATTATTAGAAGCTTACCGTTGTGAATTGGGCTGAGGTAAAAATTGATTTTGGATAATTTTTAACCAAAACAAGTTACGGACTGCAGCTTTAAACACCCAAAATATAGAAACTTGTCAAGCGGCTTGAAGGTCAGCTGCCAAGTGTGCTATACAGGTCCTTCTCAAAAAAATAGCATATTGTGATAAAGTTCATTATTTTCCATAATGTAATGATAAAAATTAAACTTTCATATATTTTAGATTCATTCCCCAGGTCAAGCCACTTTTGAACCAGAAACAGGGGCAGAAGCGCCTGACCTGGGCTACAGAGAAGCAGCACTGGACTGTTGCTCAGTGGTCCAAAGTCATTCGGAAATCAAGGTGCCAGAGTCTGGAGGAAGACTGGGGAGAAGGAAATGCCAAAATGCCTGAAGTCCAGTGTCAAGTTCCCACAGTCAGTGATGGTCTGGGGTGCCATGTCAGCTGCTGGTGTTGGTCCACTGTGTTTTATCAAGGGCAGGGTCAATGCAGCTAGCTATCAGGAGATTTTGGAGCACTTCATGCTTCCATCTGCTGAAAAGCTTTATGGAGATGAAGATTTCGTTTTTCAGCACGACCTGGCACCTGCTCACAGTGCCAAAACCACTGGTAAATGGTTTACTGACCATGGTATTACTGTGCTCAATTGGCCTGCCAACTCTCCTGACCTGAACCCCATAGAGAATCTGTGGGATATTGTGAAGAGAAAGTTGAGAGACACAAAACCCAACACTCTGGATGAGCTTAAGGCCGCTATCGAAGCATCCTGGGCCTCCATAACACCTCAGCAGTGCCACAGGCTGATTGCCTCCATGCCACGCCGCATTGAAGCAGTCATTTCTGCAAAAGGATTCCCGACCAAGTATTGAGTGCATAACTGAACATAATTATTTGAAGGTTGACTTTTTTTATATTAAAAACACTTTTCTTTTATTGATCGGATGAAATATGCTAATTTTTTGAGCTGTATGCCAAAATCATCAGTATTAAAACAATAAAAGACCTGAAATATTTCAGTTGGTGTGCAATGAATCTAAAATATATGAAAGTTTAATTTTTATCATTACATTATGGAAAATAATGAACTTTATCACAATATGCTAATTTTTTGAGAAGGACCTTTATTTAGTTGTTTTTAAGCATTTGTTATACTTCTCATTGAAGCATGACTCTAGTTTCAACTTTTAGCCATTGTTATTGCTTCATCGCTGCAATCTACAGCTGATTTGTTACAGTTTTCAAACAAATAATTATAGTTTACATTTAAAGTTTTAAGTGTGGGTTGGCAAAAAGCAAGTTCTCATTCATCTATAACAGGTGTCCTGTTTTTGACCTACATTAACTATGTTAAAAGAATGTAGTTTATAGTTTAATTTGTTTAATTATCTGTGCTGAGAACATTACACTATTT
This sequence comes from Anabarilius grahami, assembly GCA_003731715.1. Classification (NCBI taxonomy): domain Eukaryota; kingdom Metazoa; phylum Chordata; class Actinopteri; order Cypriniformes; family Xenocyprididae; genus Anabarilius; species Anabarilius grahami. The sequence continues at coordinate 1,196,962 of RJVU01019258.1, forward strand.
AACAGCATTCATGTGCATTTCTCATCCAAAATCTAAAGCACACTGGCAAGTTTACACAATGAATAAACAGTGTCCTTTTGAAACTGGCAGAACAACTTTGCAGAATGATGAAAAAATATAAACCATGAGGAGAAGAGGAACATGATTCTATCCTGTTTCCATCCTGCATGGGCCCAGGGAGTTCGTTAATCAAAGGAAATCCATTATTTTTAATGGACTTTCAAACTTGCTCATTTTTTATCTCTGTGTGAACTGTACAATGTATGTGTGTGCAGATAGATTTGGCATGTCCATCACTGTTTTTGGCAGTAAACGCCACTAAAACATAACTTTAGAATTTCAAATGTCTTTTTTAAATAGCGGTTTTCAATTTAGGAGTGGAACAAGTCTGTGATTAACATTACTTTAAGAGACTTTCACGATTGGTTCTACAAGGTAAATTACACAGTCATGCCTCAAATGTGAATTGCAAATAAATTGCTACAAACTGTAAGAACAAAAACTACCACAAGTATGTGTGTTTATGTGTTTGACAAATTGTTGTAGTCCTTTGTTTTTCAAAGAAGTCTCTTATGCTCACAAAGGCTGCAATTATTTGATCAAAATTACAATAATAATATTGTGTAATATTATTTTAATTAAAAAAATAACTGTTCTATTTTAGCATGGCAAAGCAGAAATTATTATAATATGCTAATTTGCTCAAAAAACATTTGAAATACTGAAAACAGATGTGCTTACTATTTTTGCCGAAACCATGATAATTTTTTTCAGGATAATTGGATTAATAGAAAATTAAAAGTCATTACAAAGTCATGTAATATTATTCCAACCATAGATCTCGCTGTCAACAGAGCTATTCAGCT
>RJVU01019258.1:1197833-1210050 GCA_003731715.1 Anabarilius grahami
ATATATATATATATATATATATATAAAACATTTATTCAAAAAAAAAAAAATGAACCGCTCTATTGACAGGCAGGAATAACATTACATCACTTCTCATCCTCTGAAGTATATCCTCCAGTCTATTTTCTTGTTTTACATGAGCTCTTTATATGGGTCCTGTGTCCAGTCCAAGCAATGAGAGCAGAAGAATCAGATACAAGCTGGGAAAATGCATGGTGAGTTTTCAAGAGCTATTACTGGAAATTAGCATTATGTCAGGGAGAAAAGACGGACCATGCATCATAAATAACATACAAGTAAATATACAACTGAAACAAAGTAATTGTTGTGGGATTTTGAATGCATTTAATTTCAGGGTGGTATTATATCTGACTGACATATATTAGCTGACAGAATAAGCATTAAATCCCTTCAGTGTGGTTTTGTTGAGACCTTTATATTCTTATCTTTTGACAGGTAATGATGGATAAACTTTGAATTTGAGAAGCTCATGTGGTGTTTTTATAACTGGTTTTCACCCTTGTGAAGTTGGGGAAAAATGTATTGTGGAGTTCAGAGGCTTGGAAAGCGCTTTTTGTGTTTTTAGCAGCTTTCATTCACTTCATTTATTTATATCTCAAAGTTCTCACTATTAAAACGAATGGCTGAGTGAAAATCCGGTATGGTCATGAAAACACTTTTCCGCTTTTCTACGAAACTCTCGTACTTTATCAGACATCAGGGCACAGATGTGAACTAGATTACCCCACACTTCCCCATAATATTCTTCTCCTGCACTCTCTCTCTCTCTCTCTCTCTCTCCCTCACTCTCTTGACCACAGAAGAAAGAAATCATTGAGTTTCTCCCTTTTTATAAACACTCCCTCCCCTTCTAGTAGTCTCCAAATAGGGGCTCAGACTTTTAGGTTAGCAAACTTTGTTGGAAGAAGTGAAAAGAAGTTTAAGGCAGGCTGATTGTGTGCTCCACTTCTCTGCCTTTGAATGGCAAAGCACAGAACGGAGCTTTGAACATTTGACCAGACACATGGCTCTAACTTGTGACATGGCAGAAGATTCTGGTGAGTTCTGTCAGTTTTTGGCTTTGTGAATTAGATTTTATTCATGTTTCTACCTTGAAAAAACAAGACATATGGCAGAGATAGTTTATGCTAAAAATTCTCTTTCATAAGTAAGACTACATTAAGAAAAAAAATTGGAAAAGCAACATTGTACTTTCCATTCAAAGAGACTTGTGGCTTACTTGCGTAATCTTCCAATATTGCAAATGATTCATCTACTCTGATGGATGAGTTTCAGCACAAGGGTGAACATGACAACTTCCAGACACTTGGCATTAATACTGAATGTTAATTGAGCCCTTTTTACTTGGACTAAGCATCAGACTTTGTTATCATTAAAAAGATACTGCATTTCCTTAGCTTTGAACTGGTTTGGCATTTATTTTTAGGAATGACACAATGCTACTATAAAGGTGCCTGAAGGAAATGTAAAGGTCAAAAGCACTGTTTAAATGGGCTTTTATGGCTCCAATATATCATTTAAGTGTCTAAAATATTTAATTGTTTTCTCTGTTGTAAAAATTTACAAGCTCTGGATTGGCAGAGCGTGCAGTTGTGTGGGATAAAAATGGAGCGGCTAATCAAATCAAGGCATTTGTGCCATTGTTCATTCACAATGTTGATCAGTAAATCTAAAAATAATATCTGCATATGACTGCATATGGTTTAAGAACAATATGCGTCATTCCAAGGAATGAAAAACTGTTTCAGTGTTTCTCATTTCAATACATTTGTCACATTCAGACTGAAGTTATAAAAAAACCTTCAAAAACATTTCAGCATTTAATTTTTACAGCGAAAAATAATGAAAGAGATTCATTCATTTTCTCGAAGTGCTTCAGGACTAAATGAGAAATAAATCAGTGCTTTCATCATTGTGTGCACAGCGGAGCAGAAGTTCATTACAGGCTGTGTTGGTCTACTGAGTTACAGATATTATCCTTCCTCCATGGAGCCCAAATGTCAATCAGCGAGCATGAACAGCAAATTACTGCTTTGGAGAGGCAAAGATGCTCTTGATGATACTTGTTTAAATTGTTCTTTACTAAAAGAAGTTGATAAACATTTATAGTGTCATTGATAGTGTTTTTTTAAATGTAAAAAAAAAAGCAAACAGATTGGATAGGATATGTAACCAGTGACTTTTTAAAGTTTTATTTGTCTGCATGTAGCAGAACCTGATTTGACCGAGTGCAACATGTTTCTGGATCAACATCTTTGTTGATCCTGGAACAACATTCCAGTCAACCAATCAGATTTGAGCAACAAGTTTACAGTTTGAGCAACAGGTTTAGGTTTACAACCAGGGTTAGGTGCTTCTAGACCTGTGTCATTTTTCCTCTGATTTTAGGAATATCTTATCGGTATAGTTAGGTTTAATGGTAGGGTTATGGTTAGGATTACATTTTCAGACAGAAATGTTGTTCCAGGATCAACAAAATATGTTGACCCAGGAACGCATCTAACTCCGAAATATCAACCCCACAGATCAAGCCTATAAAAAAGATGACTGCAGATTGCAGATTTGACATTTGCTATATATATATATATATATGAGATGCATGAAATGTTCATGCTGCTCAAGCGAGCTGAACTTTGCTCTACCGCAGAACCCAAAGTTCTCACTCTGTGAAAAAGAGCTGCTGTCTTCCCTTGAAGACAGATATCGCATTTCACGTTTCCAGATGTTGAGAGGAGTGTTGGGACACCCTGGAGTAGATAGGACGCTGAAAGAAATTGTGTGAGTGTTCAGTTCAGTCACATCTGGAGGCATTAGGGATGAGATGATGATTCCTCTCTGCATCAGAGAACAGGAGCTCTAACAACTTCACTGCAAAATTCTTTCTTATCCAGCATTTTTGACTTGATTTGCTGCAAAAAATAATTAATCCTTAATGTAAGGTTTAATTAAGATGCAAAATTGCGTAAGATAATATTTTTTTTTGTTTAAAAAAAAATAAAGCTCTCTAAACTTAATTTAATAGCTTATGTGTTCTTTTTACATTTAAATATCTGCAGTCTTGCCTCTCCAAAATAATCACAAAACAACGGTCAACATTTTGAATTGTCCATTATGAATTGTAGAATATATGAAAAGGAAAGAAAGCCAGGATTAACAAGAGCCTGTGTGATTGTATTATCTAAAATCAGTCTCACACTTTTTCTTTGAAAGAGTGAAGAATGAGAGAGCGAGAGAGGTAGAGAGCACTCATCCTTGTACATGCAAGACTAAACAAACAGCCTCCCTTTCTCAGAGGGTCATGTGCTACACCTCAGGGCCCTCACATAAATGAATGTGCTCACTATATACCAGCAGGAAGCCCCACCACATGTTCCGGAAAACCCTGTAAAAGTGACTGCTTCATTTAGCTTTCACAGTACAGTTGGCAGACAGTATAATTTTGTAAATAAAGCAAATTCTTTCATCCCCTGACAGTTATAAGTTACAAGAAATTATTGGAAGATATGTGTATTTTTCCTTTCCTTTAGTCAGTTTGGTATAATATAATATAATATAATATAAATATAATATAATATAATTAGTGTTATAATTAGTATAATTAGTGAGACGTGCGTCAGTATCGAGTTCTCTTTTGCGCTTGAACAAACAATAATACAGAGAATTATGGCAAAATGCCTGTTTTGTCGAGTATCCTCAAGAGCAGTCTTAAATGAATTAAATAACGTCTTAAATGAACTTAAAGAGTTGTGAGAAAATGAGATGTGATTCAGATCTGCATCATGTTTGGCAGCAGCAGGTCTTTAAGTCACAGCAGCCCAATAAACCAGTTGCTATGATGTCTGTCATTAATGTTAATCAAAGAACAAAGGTAACAGAGAACATTTTTGCTTTAATAAAGATTAATCTATATTTAAATTATAATTTATGCAGTGAAGACTGAAAAGTGTTTGGTAACTTTATTCAATTTATGTATATTTCCTACCTGTTAGACAGGTAAAAAGATGCCATTAAACAAATATTTAAAATATACTGTCTTTAAGTTGTTTCTCCATTAATTTGAAAAACACTAAATATATTATATTATATTATATTATACATTCCACATACACATACTACTGTTTCTTATTCAGCAAGGAATGCATCAAATTAATTAAAAGTGACAGTAAAGACTTTTAGACTGTTACAAAAGATTTTATGTTTCAAATAAATGCAGTAATTTTGAACTTTTTATTAATCCACGAGTCCTGAAATACTGTATCACAGTTTCGAAAACGCAAAAATCAGCATGATTTCTGAAGGATTATGTGACTGAAGACTGAAATAATGGCTGCTGAAAATGCAGCTTTGCCATCATAGGAACAAATTACATGTTAAAATATATTAAAATAGAAAACAGTTATTGTAAATTGTAAAAAAAAATATTTCACAATGTTACTGTTTTTATTGTATTTTTAATCTAATAAATGCAGCGTTGGTGAGCAGAAGAGAAAAAAAAAAGTTAAAACATTATACAGACAGAAAGTTTTGACAAACTTTTGAACAGTAATGTATAGTTTCACTTGAAGAGAATACAGAATCAGATTTGTAGTCTGTTCTCAAAGCAAATCATTACTCAAGCCTCTGTTTATTTCTTCACAGATGAGGTCAGAGCTTTGCAACAGTGGTGATTGTGTGGAAAAGCTCTGTCCAGCTTTGAGAGGCTCAAGAGGGACCTTACATTTCTCATCGCTTGAGTTCTCATCCATCACTCCGTCAAGTCCAAGGTCATAGAGGTTATTCCCTCTTCTGGGTCATGATGAGGCTGTACTCAACACTAGGCACTTGGCTCTTCACACTTCTAGTGATGCCAGTCTACTGCCAGAGTGGTGATGATGGAGAGTGGGGATCAGGTGACGTCTCCGGGCCTTTGGTCACTGGCAACTCCTCTGCTTCAGTCTTCCATGCAGCCGGGGATGAGCCAGACAGAACCGGGCCACTTTTACAAACCCTGCCAGAGACGGAAGGTGGCGACTGTTATGTCAACTTCCACACCAGCCAAGTCATGTCAAGGCGGTTACGAGCTTTCAGAGACGAAGTTGCTTATCTAAAGGCTCTTCAACATGGGAACCAGGCAGTGATGGAGAATCTGGTCCAGTTTGTAGGAGCAGAAATGGGAGATCAACGCTATGAGGAGGTGATCCAAGAGAACATTGTTGGAATCAGGGATGAACATGTGAGCTGTGACAGTGTGGTGACAAAAGCAACAGAGGAGATGGAGAGTCAGCTGCAGGGAGACACACAAGACACTTCGGCTGGAATTCAGAAGTGAGATGAGTTGAATCCTAATAAGACAGTCATATCCTCATACCTTTGAGGCAAAACTCCAAGGTTTTTAAAAATTTAAACTGCTCAAAGGCAACAAACCTGAATCAGGGGAATATTTAATACGTGGGCGAGAAAATTTTGAGTCAAAATTGTACAATTTGGTTGAAATGGTGATGGAAGATCAGAGGTCATTCTTTTATTATTTTATTTTAGGAATTATTTTATTTGGATTTTGTGGATGCACCAGTATTAAAATATCAATATGAAAATCTCTATACTAATTTGTCTAAATAAACAGATATACTGTCACATGATCCTTCAGAAATCATTCTAATATACTGATTTGCTGCTCTAAGAAACATTTCATATTGTTATCATAATGTTGAAAACAGCTGTGCTGCTTAATATTTAGTGGAAACCGTGATACTTTTTTTTCAGTATTATTTAATGAATAGAATGTTCAAAGGAACAGCTTTTAAATGAAATATAAATCTTTCATTAATGTTTTAAATATAACTTTTGATCAGTGTTATAGTTTCTTATAATTTATTATCAAAATTGTGAAAAGAGTTAAAGGGATAGATCACCCAAAAATGAAAATTATCCCATAATTTACTCATCATGACTATCTTCTTTCAGACGAATACAATCGGACATATCCTTAGTCCTCCAAGGTTTATAATGATTGTGAATGGGGGGTCGCGTTTTGAAGCCAAAAATATTGCATCCATCCATAAAAAAAAGTAATCCATACGACTCCAGGGGGTTAATAAAGGCCTTCTGAAGCAAAGCGATGTGTTTTTGAAAGAAAAATATCCATATTTAAAACTTTATACATTCAAATAACTAGCTTCCGCCGGACAACAGTACGCAGAAGTCGGTTTGCGGTGGAAGAGTATCCTTTGACCTGACGCACAACGTAATGACGAATGCGGAGGCGTGGAGGAGAGAGCAAAACAAATCATCGGTCACGATTATAAGTCTAAAACAATCATTTTTAAATAGAAATATCGGAAGATTTCAATATAAGAGAAGAGGAGCTTAAATTTGTTGCACAGCCCTATTTGTTTGAACCGTGAGAGGCGTCTATGCTTACAATACTCCTACATCCTGTGTCATACATCGCGTCAGAGGATTACTCATTCGGCGCAAGTCGCCAAAAAAACGCATCGCTTCGCTTCAGAACCGGAGTCGTATGGATTTTTTTTTATGGATAAATGCATTATTTTTGGCTTTAAAAAGCAGCCCCCCATTCACAACCATTATAAACCTTGGAGGACTAAGGATATTTTTAAATATATCTCCGATTGTGTTCATCTGAAAGAAGAGTCATATATACCTAGGATGGCTTGAGGGTGAGTAAATCATGGGATAATTTTCATTTTTGGGTGAACTATCTCTTTAAAGTTATCTTTTAGACCACCAAGGCTGCATAGCCTAACACTTTCAAGGTAAAGGATAGTAAATACATTACAACCAAATAATACTGTTAAAAAGAAATATATGCTTGTAAACACAATGATGAGTTACAGAAACATAGAGCCTCAGACTAACCACAATGATGCTGCTTTGCTTCTGGTCTCTGGGTTTTCCATCACCAGCCTGGACGGTTGGAAGGAATGCAAATTTCAGCCCCTTTGAGGCCCCTGGTTTTTAAAAAAAAAACGAAGCTGAGGCCCTAAGGAGGCCCCTGTTCATTTCCTCCTTCTCCTCCATCCCTCTCTCTTTTTTTCTCTCTATGTCTGTCTTAGATTATTTCTGATGTTGTGTCTGATTTATGTTTTTATCTAAGAATAAAAGAGGAGTCCCTTGCCTTTGAAGAAATGCTGCGTACTGCGTCAGCCATTGCCACTCGACTGGAGAGTTCCTCAAGAGCCCTGCACGTGGAGATGGTCGAACAGCTGAGGAAGAACACGAGACAGTCGCGCTAAACCAAATGACCAAGTGGGAAGCCGTCCAACCTGGAAAAATAGCTAAAGTGTCACTTCTATTTTTATCCACAATGTTTTAATAACAGTGATACCATGTCGTCACTTTAAACAGTCTGTATGTGTTATCTCCCATCCTTACATTGTTTTTTTTTTAAACAGAATTATTATCAGAGGACTGAAACTCAGACTATATTTTTCCTCTCTTGTCCGATGTTCATTTGTGAGCCATAATGAAAACATAATGGCTTTGTGTACAAGGAAATTGAAAAAAATGATCTTGGCAGTGAGGTGACATCTTAAAAGAATATTTTCTTTCCAAGTACAGACAACCCTCCAGCTATGGTCTGGCTGTCTTGGCGCTAGGGAGCAGATGGTGAAAAGACTGTATGAGGGTCTGGAAAACAACAAGCATGAACTCATATACATTGGAAAGAGAAAGCAAGGCGGAGAAAGAAAAAGGGGGAAAAAGATATGGCAATGATGTCACAGAGGAATAAAAGAAAACGTGACTTGGCAGCTTAGAGCCAGAATCTAAAGAAACAGATGAAGAAAGAATCCGAAATCTTTGCAACCGAAGAATGTTGATTTTCAGTGTATTCCTCTAATAGTCAGTTGTGGTCACTTTTGCTGTATGTGTATTTTGACGCAATTCTGAGTATATGCTAGTGTTTGTATGTTCAGATAGAGCCTGTGTGAATGAATGAATTTCAGTGACATGAAATATATAAATACTATATCGAAACTTTTATACTTAAAAAATATTGATGCTAGTCATTCTTTATGTGCCATTGTTTAATATGATATTCACATAAATTCAACTTTGTGTTAAAAGAATATCAGGGTTCCCACAGTTCTGTAAAACTTCAAATATCAGGGAATACATCTATTCTATGATCTATAATCATTATAGATTCTTCAAGTAATTCCTGAGATATAAATTGCTCTTTGTGCATGAACTCTTTAAAGCTGCAGTCCAGAAGTTTTGCCTCTTTGTCGCCATCTCTGTTTGAAACTTGCAATTGCAGTTATTTGCGGAATTATCATCTTTATGAGGGTTGTGCATCGGCACGGCTCCTCAGCGTGGATGAATCTAATGTTTTGAGGAGAATGTGTGGCTGTCAGTCACCACACTGGTGGATACTGTACAGGCACTTCGGAATCACAGATTGTAGTCTTGGAAGTGTGACCAAAATAAGAATTTTCACTGGAGGATGTCATCTGAACATGTAAGTAACAAATCTGCCTCTCAGTGTGGCCTGCATAGCCAGCAATGACACTTCCTCTCTCAAGATCCTTAAATGTACTAAAAACATATTTAAATCAGTTCCTGTGAGTACAGTGGTTCAATATTAATATTATAAAGCGACAAAAATATTTTTTGTGCACCAAAAAAACAAAATAACGACTTATATAGTGATGGCTGATTTCAAAACACTGCTTCATGAAGCTTCGGAGCGATATGAATCTTTTGTGTCGAATCAGCGGTTCGGAGCGCCAAAGTCACGTGATCATCATGATTCGACACAAAAGATTCATAACGCTCCGAAGCTTAATGAAGCAGTGTTTTGAAATCAGCCATCACTATATAAGTCGTTATTTTGTTTTTTTGGAGCACCAAAAATATTCTCGTCGCTTTATAATATTGAACCACTGTACTCACATGAACCGATTTAAATATGTTTTTAGTACATTAATGGATCTTGAGAGAGGAAGAGTCATTGCTGGCTATGCAGGCCTCACTGAGCCATCGGATTTCAACAAAAATATCTTAATTTGTGTTCCGAAGATGAATGAAGGGCTTACGGGTGTGGAACGGCATGAGGGTGAGTAATAAATTACATTATTTTCATTTGTGTGTAAACTAACCCTTTAAATGTAGGCTACATTAATACTGTCACTCTTATGTTCCGTTCTGTTTTATTTTATTTTGACATTATGATCCATTATTTGGACTAATTATTCCTGCGATCTCCTACGTATGCCTGGTTGCGTTTTAATAACTATTTTGTTTCTGGATATTCCGTCGTTTTATTCGTGCGTGCTGACAACATTAGAAAATATAGGGTATTCCTCAATCCATGATCGGTTCACAGAATCGTTCAGTATTCCGGCCCAGTGTGTTTAATCAGCATAGATGTTAAATTGCCATTATGAATAGATTCTAAAAAGAGTTGCCTATCTGTCTCTAAACAAACTAGAAAACATGCGTCTCAGTGCACCTTCTGCCTGAGTTCTCGCTTCCCTTCAGCATTTATTCAGCTACCCTGACCTCTAGCGGTCATATGATTCAATAGTTGAATCACTTTAAATCAAGATTTGTCTCCATACGCGTTCGCGCACGTATCCATTAAATTTTTATTATACTGTTTATATATAAAAGAAAGAAAAAAAAAAAAACACTTATATTTGTTGCTNTTTATATATAAAAGAAAAAAAAAAAAACACTTATATTTGTTGCTAATTGAAATAGGGCAATTTGAAATCGGGTCAAGCTCGTGAACTTGTGATTAGGTCCCTCCCTCCCTTTCTGCCTGACATGAAAGTGGATGGGCGGACTGAGAGAGATGCTCATTCATGAGTAAACCCTGGAAACAGCAGGAGCCAGGTCATGAGTACATCTGTGCACTTTGTGACACAAATGGAGCTACTCTGGGATATATCTAATTCTAAAAATACTTATTTTTGGATGCAAATGGAAATAAATGATACTTTTGCAGCACGGAATCTGTGTTCCTGATCTTAAGCTGAACAGGTGCGCGTGCCTTTTCACGTAGAGAGAAGGAAACTTCGAGTTTGGAGAAATATGGACAAATGGATTTATGCAACTTAAGTCGAAACATAACGCCGATTCTGCCTGCACTTAAAATACACGTGATATAAAAATAGCTAATTATAAATAATAACTCAATAAAAATAATAATAATAACTTGTGAGGAGAACATCTCGCCTTGAATTGCCTACAACCACCAGCCCCAGATGTAGTAGCCTATGATACCACAACAGAAAACACAGAAACCATGAAAAAAACTGAATTCTACGGAAACTGGAAGCTGGAAAAAATAGAAATGTTTTGAAAATAATTGGCTGTATGATGGAGCGCTTTGAGAATCAGTTCCTGCGGATTACTCTTCTCTGCACTATCCTATGTGAGTCAAGTAAGTTTCACTTCTGTTTTTTCACATTTTTCCAAAAATTTTGCTTAAGAAAGGAAAGCCTAAATGTAGTTGCTTTGTTGCTGGTCTAATCTGGTCTGTCAGCCTAAACCAGCTAATGGCCACACTGGACCAGAAACACAGTCCATTTTAAGATGGATTTTCTATAGGGATTACTTTTGGGTATTAGCCTACTAACGCACATGACTTTGATACATTTTATTTATTTGCTTTCTCTGCTTTTAAAAAAGCAGTTTTTAAGCTGGTTAGACTGAAGACCAGCTTATCTTAAACCAGCAAACCATCGTGAGGGGTGCGCAGGGGTACAGTGTATAGCCCATTTGGCTTTCATAACCACATTCAGAGATGTGTAGTGGGCATTAGAATGGCACGCACGATTGCCAGTAAAATGAAACGTCCTCTCCACGGCCAAGTGTCTATGGCGCTTAAATCAAGGCAGATTTATTGGGCTTGCTCATCACTCTGCGTTTACGCTCGCACTCTCCACGAGCGTCTCTTCATTTATGTGGCCGCTCGCTGTCAGCTGCCGCTGGACTCCTGATGAATGAATATCACACTGCGGGCATCTGACACCTCCCGCGTGCGCTCGAGCTGCAGCTGGATGCACTTTACCGCCGCTATTTGCGTCGGATTTGCTTAAGGACATCCTGAGCTCTGGAAAGTTTCCAGAGTTGAACGGAGATATACGAAGAAGCAGGTTGCCATCCAATTTCAGGTCCGAGGCTTTGATCTACAGCCTAGTAGACTGTATAGTCAAATCCGTCCACCTGCTCTGCTGTTCCTCACATTCACAGACTGGAGAACAGATGCGCTGTTTGAGAGGCTGCATAACTGACGCAGGCGTCACCATTCCAAAATGGAATTCTGAACGAGGCTAGGATTCTGATGTTCTTTTACATTAAAAAAATTAAAAAATAGAAATTCACGGGACCCAATAGTTTCTATAGTAGGCGACTACAGTGATTGTTATTTAAGAAAAAAATCACAGTAAATTCACATGAGATCCAATTTAATATATATATATGTGTGTGTGTGTGTGTATATATTATTACATATATACAGTACTGTGCAAAAGTCTTAGGCACGTCAGTATTTTCACCCCCAAAACAATCTTTTGCTGTAGTGTGTCAGTAGGAAATATCAGTTCACATTTCCAAACATTCATTTTTCCATTAATTTTAATAATCCAGTGAGATTTTTGAATACACAACGAGTCTGACAACAGTTGGTGCTCCACACGGAGATCTGATCTCACCATCATCAAACCCATCTGTGATTACATGAAGAACCATGAAACTGAGACAGACTAAATCCAGAAGAACTGTGGCCTGGTCTTGAAGAAACCTTCCTGCAAAGCTACCTGAAAAATGATGCCCAAGTGTACCTGGACAAAAGCTGTTTTAAATTAAATGGGTGGTCACACCAAATATTGATTTTATTTAATTAATAGAAGTTAATTGATAAATAAAAACTATTTATGACAGTATTTTTGAAAGCATCTTCACTTTACAGCTTTTTACAGCTCACGTTTTACACAAGTGCCTAAAACTCTTCACAGTACTGTATCTTTGCAGGAAGGTTTCTTCAAGCATCTTGGAGACACAGCCACAGTTCTTCTGGATTTAGTATGTCTCAGTTTCATCTATTTTTGGAGCACCGGCTGTTGTCAGACTCGTTGTGTATTCAAAAATCTCACTGGATTATTACAATTAATGGCAAAATGAATGTTTGGAAATGTGAACTGATATTTCCTACTGACACACTACAGCAAAAGATATAAATAACTGG
>RJVU01019258.1:1210349-1221650 GCA_003731715.1 Anabarilius grahami
CATAAACACAACTTCATTCTTTATAAATCTCTCCAACAGTGTAGCATTAGCCCGTTAGCCACGGAGCACAGCCTCAAACTCATTCAGAAATAAATGCAAACATCCAAAATAAATACTATACTCACAGGAATCGATGTATGCATGATGAACACTTTGTAAAGATCCATTTTGAGGGTTATATTAGCTGTGCGAACTTTGTGTTTGCTGTTTAAAGCAGTTGAGAGCTCGCGGGGGCGGGGGCGGGGAGCGGGAGATTTAAAGGGGCCGCGCGCTTAATCGGTGCATATGTAATAATGGCTCAAAATAGGCTGTTAAAAAAATTTATTTAAAAAAATTGATGGGGTATTTTGAGCTGAAACTTTACACACACGTTCAGGGGACACCTTAGACTTATATTACATCTTTTGAAAAGTGGATCTAGGGCACCTTTAACAAATTTATCAGGCCACCACATAATGTAAGGCAGAAAAAATAGTAAGGCACTTTATTATTTTTTTTTATTCAGATGCCTAATTACAGTTCTTTACTTGCAGTCCTTAATAGAAAAATTAAAATAAGATTCTCAATCTTCCATAATTTTGTTTATTTTTATGTCAATGGTGAGTAATACTTTATTTTAGTGGATATATGGTTGAAAAACAATGATAATTATAATAATAATATGACTACTAAGAATAAATATCTCTTTAAGAAAACAAGTTATATGTTATACATTAATAATTTGGGTCAGATATGGGTTAGATAGGCTGTTTTCTACTAAAAATATAAATTTCCAGCTCAGAGTAATAATAGCTTTGAACGGCATGGCCTGTCCATAATATGCTTAAAAAAAGCAAGAAATGTGCCAGAGGTGAGAAACTATTTTCCTCCCCATCTGCAGGCCACTGACTGTATTCGTTAGTTGTGCTTGGGTTTCACATCATGTCCCACTGTGCTAATACCCTGTGGTGCAGACCCTAAATCTGACTTGTTAATGGCATGTTGTCATTCGCCCAGAGTGTGACTCATTGTGCCAGCATGACCCAAGGGAGCTCACTTCACCACACAGCAAATGACTGTGCTCAGAGAGCAACTCCAGCCATGCTACAGCACTCAAATAGCAGGCCTGACACATACTATGTGCAAACACTGTCCTCAGGGTTCTGTGTTAATGCCTTCTCAGCTCAGAGATGAGACCAAGTTGGCCAGCTTAATGGTGTCTAGGCTCTGTCCTGCATAGGTGTCAACCAAAGGTGCAGAGATCGCCTCCCGGAAAAAGAAGAGAATCAATCATCATGCAGTTAGCCACACAAGCCCACATATCATTAAAAATTGTTGGCTTTTTTCATATATCAGGTTTTTTAAGCAATGTTCAGATAGCTTTTTTTTTTTCTCAGTATAGGTCTAAAGGAAAACTGAAATATAGCAATTTATTATACAATGGTTAGTTATGGTTCTCACACCTAGCAGCGTTCCAATACCAGGCAGCACTTGAACTGTTCACTGTTTGAATCATTCCGCTTGCCCATGTTTGCACATTCCAGATAGCTCGTCAGTCATTTTTGCGTTTAAATACAAGAGCCTCATGGCAGTGTAATAAAAAAACCAAAAAAAAAACACACAAGCTCTAGACACTTTTTTTTCTTTTAGAAATGTAACTACTTTTAAAGCTACACTATGTACCTTTTGAGCCTCTTGCAGTTACAAAAATAAAACTGCATATATATATATATGGAACACAACTGACTCCCAAAGTTTCGATGATTGACACCGTGGTGACCATGGTGAATTGACAACCGAATTTAGCTGGAGTGTGTAGACCTATGTAGAAAAACAATGGAAAAGCAGCACAGTGAAATGCAAAAATGCGTGCAGTGTGAACTATTTCTGCAACATCTTTGTATGACAAGAGTAAGAGTAATAGGCCTGTGATAAGAGTGTGATATTTCGAGTCATTGAATCATTTACTCAACCAATTCATTAAAACACACAGATTCATTCAGGAACGAAACACCTGATGTGTGTTGCTCAGGGATCCGCAGGGGTTCTTTGTTTTATAAGTATTTTTATTGTCGGACCAACAACAGGCAAAGTAGCTGGCGTTATTATTGCCTAAAATATAAGTTACTTAATATAAACTTATTGAACTGTTGTTTATAGGTAATATTATACTGGCAAATCATACTGTTTTCAGCTGTGATTACCCGTGGCACTCGGCAGATACTGTACAGTTGATTTTCAGAAACACATCACTCTTGCTCATGTGATATTGCTTAAGTTTAAGCGTGTGGAATAATTCGCCTGGAAACATTTTTAAGCAAATCCATTACTGCCAGTCAACGGATGAGAAGTGATGGTGCGAGTAATTATATATGATTAGAAAAATGAATGAGAGTTAATCCCCTGATGAAGCGCTTTAATACTATATGTTTTACTTATTTAACATGCAAATAGTGTGGTCAGTGAGCCCTAGATAAATTAATAGACTCTCTGTCCCATTAGTTCTTTAAATATTTAAAGTCTAACTTGGCGAATTCACACACTTGCTCACTGATTTGTCATGCCATTCTCAAATCTATAAGAAAACTTTCAAAATGCTGAGGGTGTGAAACCGCTTGCTTCTAGCACTCAGGATGTTTTGTACTGAAGTTCACTACAGATCAGATGATGGAATTTAGTTTAAAATGTGTGCATGACTGACATTATATGATATCAAGCTGTGGATAGGACAATAAAACAATATAAATTGTATCCACTCTCTTATGATTGTATGTGTGTTAACAAGGAGTCACATTAACGCAGGCTAGATTAGTTATGTGAAATACTCACTGTATGGCTAAACATATAAAATGTTTTGTAGTTGTTGTTGTTCACCGAACAGTAGCTGAATTAGATCAAAAATCACACTAGTCCTATAAGATACCTATATTCGAATTTCTTTGGAAACATTTTATTTGACAAAATATAAAAATTGGCTGTAATTTTTCTTTTTTAAAGTTTGTCTTTTCCACTGGCAGTTTCTTGTTGTGAGAAGACTCACTCACATGCTGAAGATGAACTCTTCAAAAAGCTCTTTGACGGCTACAACAAGTGGTCAAGGCCTGTACCAAACACCTCTGATGTTGTCATCGTCAAGTTCGGTTTATCTATCGCCCAGCTGATTGATGTGGTAAGGTACTGCAGGCGATAGCTTGACACCCAATTTATCATGATTTCAACATGTTAGCATCTGAAAAGTTCTACTACCTGCATGATTTAACATGAACATGATGAACAATTTAAAATTAGGCTATATAGAGACTTACATATAGTTATAGATAGACTTAAAGCTATATATGCTCATGTCTATATGCATTCAAAAGCTTGGGAATGGTAAGATTTTTAAAATGTTTAAGTCTAATGCTCACAAAAGGTGCATTTATTTGATGAAGAATACAGTCAAAACAATAATATTGTGAAATATTATTACAATTTAAAATACTTGTATTTATTTTATTATATATTTTAAAATGTAATTTATTCTTGTGATGGCAAAGCTGAGTTTTCAGCATCATTACTCCAGTCTTCAGTGTCACATGATCTTTCAGAAATCATTCTAATATGCTGATTTTCATATTAAAATTTTTGTGGAAACTGTTACATTGTTTCAGGATTATTTGTTAACTATGACATTGTAGTTAACATACTACTATTTTTGTGCTATTACTATTATACATCTACATCTACTATTACTATTATACATCTACTACTGCTTTGTCAGATTGCAATGGAGATAAATGGAAGAAAAAACACAAATGTCCCTGTCATTAGCTTACACAGACTTCCATTCATTTCAAACCTTTAAAAAAAATTATGAACCAGTTGTAGCCTACATTTAAAGTGCGTCCTTGATCAATATTGGAGAACAACGGTCTGTTTTGGCCCAAGGCATCTAAAGATTAGTAAACTTTAGATGCCAGTTGTTTTTTTTGTTTTGCTTACAGATGAAGTTAATTATTCATTTAATAGAGGCAGTAACACCAACCTCCTACAGTAAATGGCAAAGGGCCTTAAAACCTTAGAATCTTGATGAATTAGGGTACATGGTCCTTGAAGGCTGAAGTCCATCAGAAAATTAAAATGTTAAGGTGTCTGTGACCTTTCTGAACCAAAAGCTTTCTGCTGGAGCAAACCCAGCATCCTGACTCATCTAATACCCACTGTCCTTCCTTCTTTTTCTCCTACACAGGACGAGAAGAATCAGATGATGACAACAAATGTCTGGCTAAAGCAGGTATGTGCAGCAGGAAAGTTAATATGTGGAACGGAGAAGAAAAAAAAAGGTTTGAAATGATCTGGCACCATAAATAAGAGCAAAGTTGGTTAATTAATAAAATGACTAAATAATAACCTCAAATCGGCAAATATAATGGTGGTAGACATTTTGTAATGAATTAGTTTTCATTTCTTAAATATTTGTGGCCTCTCTCTCAGGAGTGGAATGACTATAAACTACGCTGGAAGCCTTCAGACTACGACAATGTGACTTCTATCAGGGTTCCGTCTGAACTTATCTGGGTCCCGGATATAGTCTTGTACAACAAGTGAGTAACAATTTATCTAAGCTAAACAACACAACACTAAATGCAAAGAAATCAAGCCAAAGCGTAAGATGTTCACTGTGTAATGCTCTGTAGACTGTTTTAAATGCAGAGTCGGTTCTCAGAAGCGCAGAAGCAGTGACATGATCTATAAGGTGTATGTAATACAATGCCATTGGAGTTGCACTTAAACTGAAATGAACTCACACACTTCTTTAGACTACCAACTACTGTTTGAGTGAGGTAATGCACAGAGGCAATTCATACACTGGATCAGTATTAAAATATGGTAACAAATGTGTCCTGTCTGAAACTCCAAGTGAAAGGCATCATTTATAACATATCAGCTTATAAAATAATATGAATATAGCTTGACTATACTGTTTTGCAATTTATTTAAAACATCATTAATCCAGTTCTTTTCCTTTTATATATATGTGATATAAGTAAAATAGCAAAATAACCAAAGTCCTGTAACCAAAGTGTGTACATTTAATGTAAATCTTATTAAAAACATCATATTTATAGCTATTGTTACTGTCATTGTAGCGGCAAGCATGCTAAAATACCTCTTGTCCCCTTAATCTGGTACACCACTTATGTATTTATATATTATTAATTAATGAATATTGTTTTGTTTTGGTTTATTTTTATAAGGCTTCATTAATCAGTTAAAAGCCTAAAATGTCCTATAACCAAACAGTTTGGAAAATAATAATAAAAATAGTAATAAAACATCATATCCATTGTTACAGTCATTGAAACTGCAAGCATGCAAGTTTTATTTGCTTCAAAGTAAATATTAAAAGGTGGCAACTGCTGAAATAAATGTTGTTGTCCCCTTCAGTGCAGACGGGGAGTTTGCGGTGACCCACATGACCAAAGCCCACCTCTTCCACACAGGTAAAGTGCGCTGGGTTCCACCTGCCATCTACAAGAGCTCATGCAGCATCGATGTCACCTTCTTCCCCTTTGACCAGCAGAACTGCAAGATGAAATTCGGCTCGTGGACTTACGACAAAGCCAAGATCGACCTGGAGCGCATCGAGAACACGGTGGACTTGAAAGATTACTGGGAGAGCGGTGAGTGGGCCATCATCAATGCTGTTGGCACCTACAACACCAAGAAGTACGACTGCTGCCATGAGATCTACCCAGACATCACCTACTTTTTCATCATTCGCCGTCTTCCGCTCTTCTACACCATTAACCTCATCATCCCCTGCCTGCTCATCTCCTGCCTAACCGTGCTGGTTTTCTACCTCCCGTCAGACTGCGGTGAGAAGATCACACTGTGTATCTCAGTCCTCCTCTCGCTCACTGTCTTCCTGTTGCTCATCACAGAAATCATCCCGTCCACCTCGCTCGTGATCCCGCTCATTGGCGAATATCTGCTCTTCACTATGATCTTCGTCACCCTGTCCATCGTTATCACCGTCTTCGTGCTTAACGTCCATCACCGCTCGCCCAGCACTCATAAGATGCCCCGTTGGGTTCACTCAGTCTTCTTGGATTTGATCCCACGGTGGCTGTTTATGCGCAGACCTGCACCGGACAGCCGTCGCAGGCAGAAACTCCTCCTCCTGCAGCGGCAGGGCCAAGGAATGACGTCACGGGTGCTTGGACCGGCAAACACAAGCCTCAGTACCTCTACTAGCTGGTTCAGAGGGGAGAACTCTAGGGAAGAGTCCCGCAGACGCTTCTGTTATAAGGACTTAGAACTGGGGACACTGTCCTCTGCGATCTCCCTTTCACTCCAAACTGCTTCGCCCTGCCCTCTTGGCTCAACTCCACCTCCTCTACAGAAATTCAGTCACTCCCCTAGACTGGAGATGGGCACGGCTTCCAGGCAGCCCCGTGGAAGAGCTAATGTCACAAAGAGGCCTGACAACCTAATACCAGACAAGCCAGGGTTTCCCCTCTCCCCCAGTGTCCTGCAAGCTCTGGAGGGGGTTCACTATATAGCAGACCACCTGAGAGCAGAAGATGCTGACTTTAGTGTAAGTGTCTTTCAGATTTCCTTACATGAAAAATACAATGAAAAATATACTACCGTTCAAAAGTTTTGGGGTGGGTAAGACTTTGAATAGTTTTCGAAAGAAGTCTTATGCTTACCAAGGCTGCATTTATTTGATAAAAATTTTTTATATTGTGAAATATTATTAAAATTTCAAAACTGTTTTCTATTTTATTATATACATTATATTGCCAAAAGTATTGGGACAGCCCTCCAAATCAGTTCCAGTGAAAGGACCTCTTAATGCTTCAGCATACCAAGACATTTTGGACAATTTCATGTTCCCAACTTTGTGGGAACAGTTTGGGGATGGCCCCTTCCTGTTCCAACATGACTGCGCACCAGTGCACAAAGCAAGGTCCATAAAGACATGGATGAGCAAGTTTGGTGTGGAGGAACTTCACTAGCCTGCACAGAGTCCTGACCTCAACCCGATAGAACACCTTTGGGATTAATTAGAGCGGAGACTGTGAGCCAGGCCTTCTCGTCCAACATCACTGACTGACCTCACAAATGTGCTACTAGAAGAATGGTCAAAAATTCTCATAAACACAATCCTAAACCTTGTGGAAAGCCTTCCCAGAAGAGTTGAAGCTGTTATAGCTGCAAAGGGTGGGCCAACTCCATATTAAACCCTACGGATTAAGAATGGGATGTCATTAAAGTTTATGTGCACGTAAAGGCAGGCATCCAAAAACTTTTGGCAATATAGTGTATTTTAAAATGTAATTTATTCCTGCATTCCTGTGTTATTCAACCAGTCAACCCTCGTCAACCACTCGATTCTTTTATCCCAACTCGAACATTGAGTCCACCTTGGTGAATTTTCTTCATCTGCTGTCCCTCTTTCTTGTGGTGTTCCCCAAGGGTCCATATTGGGCCCCATGCTGTTTTGTCTGTACATGCTGCCCTTGGGGACCATTTTCAAAAAAACACAATATTTCCTTGCATTTTTATGCAGATGATGTACAAATCTATTTGCCCATCAAAACAAATGACAAAGTCTCAGTTCAGCCATTACTTAACTGCCTGAGAGATTTAAAAATATGGTTGGATCAGAACTTTTTTTGTCTTAATGAAAATAAGACTGAGGTTGTTGTGTTTGTTCATCCTGGGGATTTAAGTGCCTGTGTAGATGCTCTTGGTAATTTATGATCCTATATTCATCCATTTACCAAAAATCTTGTTGTGATTTTTGAGCGTGCTTTTAAATTTGAAAAAAAATATTTCAGTTGTAAAAGCCAATTTCTTCCAGCTGAGACTGTTGGCTAAAGTCAAGCCCTACCTGCCGTGCAAGGAGTTTGAAAGGATAATTCATGCTTTTATTATGTTTTGACTAGACTACTGTACTGTAACTCTTTGTTGGATTGGATCAGTCATCTCTTCATCGCTTACAGTTAGTCTAGAATACAGCAGCTTGGCTCCTAACTGGGAGTAAAAAGCGTGAGCACATTACCCCAGTTTTAGCCTCGCTCCACTGGCTTCCTGTCCGCTTCAGGAATTAATGTTTTTAAGATTTTAAATGGGTTGGCGCCTTCTTATTTATCAGAGCTTTTACATGCACACACTCCTGTCAAAGCACAGAGTTCCTCCAGTCAGATGCTCCTCAATGTTTCGAGACTTTTCAGTGGCTGCTCCTAATCTCTAAAATATATTCTACCTGTTCATATAAGAACAGCTTGGACTGTTAAAATTTTCGTGTCGTTGCTTAAGACCCACCTGTATTCCTTAGCTTTCATTTCGAGTTTTGACACTGTGACATTTTCTTCTGGGTTTTTGTTTAGTTTATTTGTTTCTGTATCCTGATATTGTTAAGCAATTTGGTCAACTATGGTTGCTTTTAAATGTGCTATATAAATAAAATTGAAATTTAGAAGTAAAAAAAAAAAAGAAATTGAAATTTCTTCTTCAAAAAAAATATTCATACTGCTCCTAAACTTTTGAACGGTAGTATATAAAATGGTAATTTCAATATTATCCTATTTATTTTTTATTTAATGTTTATTTATAATATACATAAACTTTTTCTATAGTTTTCAAGTTACAGTACATCATGAAATTTAGCCTGTTAAAGGCACAATATGTAATATTTTTGGATTAAAATATCCAAAAACCACTAGAACAATGTTATATATTTTGTTGACTTGTGTACTTACATTATCCCAGATGTTTCCAACAATGTTTAAATCCAGAGAAATAAGAAATTTTAACCAAGACACTGGCCGTGTCCGTGCGTCGCCTTTCAATGACATCATACCTGCGTTACCCTTGATTTCCGGTTTTATTTTGTAGAAACCATGGAAAAACCAAAGATGCTTTAATATATTATATCTTTTATTTGACAAGGGAATAGCTGTTTGGATACATTAATAGACAGAAAACTAATCACTGTTATATAGCTCAACACGTTTATTCGTTGTTTGAATCTCGTTTACTTGATTATATTAATATGATATTCTAATATCGATCTAGCTTACTGAAGTGTAACAAGTGTCTCATAGCAGCAGCTGAGCGAACGCACAGAGTAACATTATAACATCATTTTCAACACCCTCAAATGTATCTAATATGATAAAACAGCGCAGCATTACTCTACATACGGTTGACCGGAAGAAGTGGAAGCGGCGACTGTGGCATAATAAAAGTTCCGCTGCTCTCGAGACGTGTCGCTCTCATCTCTCATTAGCAATCACTCCAGCGATTCAGCTCCCACAGCACTCAGCCCTGTCCTGCTTCATACTACAGTAACGTTAATAATCTCATCCATGAACATGATTTCTCCCTGAGCGAGTCCTGTCAGATTATTTTCCTCTGGCTGTGAGGTGAAGACGACATCTCCTATGATTCCACGCTCAATCTTGTTGTCATCAAGGTACACCTTTGTTTCGAACAGGCGACCTTTAGCAGCGAAAATGTACATATTGTGCCTTTAAGATCTATTTAAAACGTTCGAGAAAGGATTTGTCAAGTCAACATCAAAGTTTTACAAACTTCTTTCTTTTCTAGTAACATGTTGTGATACTGCTATAATAATCCACTCATTTGTCTTATCTCTTCACACAGGTAAAAGAGGACTGGAAGTATGTTGCTATGGTAATAGACAGAATCTTCCTATGGATGTTCATCATAGTATGTTTGCTGGGAACAATCGGGCTCTTTCTCCCACCCTGGCTCGCAGGCATGATCTAGAAAACACGCCAGTGAGTACGTTATATGAACAACAAGGACTTCTAAATTATGGGCTTCCACAGGAAGAACCAGCATGGGGGCACAAAGCCCCTCCTAGCAGGGATATTTCCCCTGCATGGGATAAGAAGATGCATGTTTGACATCAGGAATGTGGCACCAAACGCCTGATATTTTTTTTTAAGACAGAAATTGAGGAGAGAAGCTTGTATATGAAAAGACTTGTATTTGAATGTACTGTATAACCTTGAATGTTATTGTCCAAATTAAAAGTGCCAACTGGATAAGAGACTTGGTGACTTACTATAACCGAATACACAAATAAAATCACCGCGGTTGGTATTTCTCATATCTTGGTACTCTTCATATCAAGGAGTGTATACTAAAGACATAGAGACAAAGTGGTTTGTGGGTATGCATGTAATTGTGAGTCTCTCTTTAAGTCAAACAAAGTTCACATAAAAATGAAAATTCTGTAATTTACTCACACTCATGTTTTTATAAAACTGTATGCATGTCTTTGTTCTGTGGAACATAAAAATATTTTTAGAAATGTTTAAGTGTTTGGCAACAGTTTTGTTACCAACATTCTTCAAAATTTCTTCTTTTGTGTTCTGCAGAAGAAAGAGTCATTAAGGTTTGGAATGATATGAGGGTGATTAAATGATGAAAGAATTTTTATTTTTGAATGAACTATTCCTTTAAAGACTGACTATATGTAAGAATTTTCGGTAACACTTTACAACAAGGTTTATTAGTTAACATTAGTTCCCTTTCGAAGGGAACTCCACTCTGCGTTTGCAGTAAACGCATTGGGGGAACGCCACGTGACCCAGGTGTCTGAAAGCACTATCCAAAAACTCCAATTCCTATTGGCCGGCGACAGCCTATGACGTCATACGGCGCGACCCGGAAGTATAAAGGAGCGCCTGGAGAGACAGCCAGCATCTCATCGTCTTTCGGTCCTGTTCTGTCTGATTGCATCTATACCAACTCCGGTAGGGTTTTTTATATATACCTTACGAACGTTCATGAGAGTGTGTTAATCCGTGTCCCAGGGTTTGACACTGGATATACATATTTTTCTGGGCGTTCTCTGTCTGGAGAGGAGCATGCATACACAGTGCTTGAGGGCACTGCTGTGTGTTTGTCTGTTGTTTACTCTGTTCTCGTTTGGCACTCTTCCCGAGGGAAGAGCTGTCTGCATCTCTGCCTGGGGGTTCTGGCCCCTGTTTGTGCTGAGGCTTAACGGTGGCTGCAATCATAGGGCTCGTAGACGAGCTCGTTGGGAAGTTTGAGAAAGTTTTATTCTCTCTCAACTTCCCTGGGGCTGGCGAGAGCGACCGGATGACGATGACGTTCGTGTTTGACGTCATCACGTCCGGCGGCGAGCGCTCCTCTGGCTGGTGTATGCGAGCTGCTGTGTGTTTGGGACGCGCTCAGCTGCCGGGAAAGCGCGTTAAGAAAGGGGCCGCGCGCGGACGGCTCGACGAGCGGTTCCTTTCTGTCCATTAATACGGCAGCTTCCATACTTTCCAT
>RJVU01019258.1:1225095-1257863 GCA_003731715.1 Anabarilius grahami
GGTGGTAGGCCTTAATCAGGCCTCCTCCTAAGATTCAGCCCCAGGCTGGTTTGTGCTCCTCTTTATCAGGGTTCTCTAGCGCACAGCCTTCTCAGTGCATTAATTAAGCACTGGGTAGATCCTAGGATGAGTGGATTATCTCCCCTCGATATGAGGGTTCATAGCACTCAGCTGAGTTCTGCTCTCCAGGATGCCCGTCTCTACGCGTGGGTTTGAGTTGGTTTCTGCCTCATTGCAGTCACTCTTACTTACTATCTTCTTGAAGATTGCGTTTTAGAGGCTCTGTATTCAGACAGGGTTGGCCTGAACTAAGTCTGTTCCTTAACAAGACCAGGTCGGCCTCCCTGGTGGCATTAGGGGTGACTTCGTTCCCCTCTAAGTGACTGGCCGAGGTTCCCTTTGGTTCCTTGGCCACATTCCCTTAAAGGGACCACTTTCTCTTCAGAAAAGCTGGTTCCAGAAGCTTAGCAGCTTCTGTAGGCCCTCTGAGGAAGGCCTTCTTGAAGTTCAGCTTGGGCTGTTGGCCAAAGGGAATGCTGTCACTGACAGCCTGGTGTGACCCGAGGGGGAGTTGCCAAGCAGTTCGCGAACTGCTTTTGGGCCTTTGTCTCAAGCCATTTTTCTTGGCAGGCACTCTCCTCAAGCATGGTGGCGTGGGTATATCGTTCCCCAATGCGTTTACTGCAAACGCAGAGTGGAGTTCCCTTCGAAAGGGAACGTCTCAGGTTACGTATGTAACCATAGTTCCCTGAGAACAGGGAACGAGACTCTGCGTTTCCTTGCCATGCTTCGGGTTGCCTGCCTGCAGAACAGTCCCTCAAGACGATAGATGCTGGCTGTCTCTCCAGGCGCTCCTTTATACTTCCGGGTTGCGCCGTATGACGTCATAGGCTGTCGCCGGCCAATAGGAATTGGAGTTTTTGGATAGTGCTTTCAGACACCTGGGTCACGTGGCGTTCCCCCAATGCGTTTACTGCAAACGCAGAGTCTCGTTCCCTGTTCTCAGGGAACTATGGTTACATACGTAACCTGAGACGTTAACTACATTGGTTAACATGAACTAATAATGAACTGCACTTAGACAGCATTTATTAATCTTTTTTTAATGTAAATTTCAAGATTTACTAATACATTATTAAAATCTTCTTAACAATAGTTAATGCACTGTGAACTAACTTGAACAAACAATGAACAGCTGTTTTGTCATGAACTAATGTTAACAAAGATTAGTCAATACAGTAACAAATGTATTGCTCATGGCTAGTTCATGTTAGTTAATACATTAACTAATGTTTAATGAACCTTATTGTAAAGTGTTACCGAATTTTCATTTATTAATTACTTTTTTTTATTTATTACCTACATGTAAACAGCTTGTAATGGAAAAAAAAAAAGACCTTCCGTGTCTTCCTAGGTTGTCTATGAAAGCCTGTAGACTGATTTTTATGTGAAGGACTTGGGTCGTTTTTGCCGGGAAAAATCAAATGATGTGATGTTTAATCGCGCTCCCGAGAGCCTCTCTTCTGTTCTATGACACACAAAATGAATTTTGCTTCTCAAATATACTTTATCATCAAACTATCATAATCTAATTTTAATACCTAATCTGTTGGCCTTATGCCGGTGAATTGAGACCTGGTGCAAACATATCCACATCGCTATGATCAGATGCTTTCTTAAAGGTAGGGTAGGCAATTTGTTTTTTAAACACTTTTTGTTATACTGGTTGAAACTCTTCACATCCTGATAGCAATCAATAATAGAAGTGGTCTAAATATTAAAACATGTACATATATCTTGTGTGGAAGTCTCAGGACCCAAAAAATGTTCGTCCAATCAGATACCTCCACGCACCCTGCTTGCGCAGACATTACACATCAACAGCGCGTTCCATAAGGCTATGCAGAGTTGTTGACAGACAGCCACCGATTGCCAAAAACAAACAGCAGCCACCTGTTACAGTTCCTCCTGAAACAAAACAACGAGTTTATGCTGCGTTCACGCCATGTAGTAACAGTAATCACGAGATGGCAACCTGTGACATTCTAAAAAAAAAATTAACGCACTCCGTCTGAGGTGCAAGCCAAGAAGGAAGAATCCAAGTGTGTATGAAAATTGTGACTGCACACTCACTTGCAAACAGTTTATTCACCAATGTTTCACTGTTCACCAACTTTTTGCCGAAACGTTGGTGAATAAACTGTTTGCAAGTGAGTGTGCAGTGTGCAGTCATAATTTTCATAAACCTGTGACGTTGTGTACCTGAAGCTGTTCAAGTGATTTATGTGTTTTTATGTCAACACTATCAACGCCGAAATTAATCTGCAGCAGTCAGGTGGTACAACTCTGTAAGTTGTTTATGATCATTATGTTGGCTTGGCACAAGCCACTTACCTGATTTTGTGACTGCTTCTACTCCTACAGCTTTAATGCTACAAGCCCCAAACTCTCCACAGACCTGGGCCATAATGTGTAGCAGTGTGCTATATCTTTTCTAAGAGATCAGAGGTACAGTTTTCGAGTAATAATTTTTCAAAGTTCATATTTTTCCCATAGATTCCCATTCATTTCATTAAATTGCGCCTCCAGAGGAGCTGTTCCGCCCAAGAGAGGGCGCGCCAACATAAGAAATCATTGGCTCGTGCATTCACTTTCGGTTTCGTCAGTTCGTCATTTCTGTGTTTTAAAGCTTGCCAGTTTGAAACAATTCTAGCAAATAAATATACAATCAATGAAAAACATGAGATAATTTTAGAGCTTCAAAGATGTGTGATGAATAGAGACTCGCAAGTCTCATGTAACCCAGCCAGCGCCCGCGGTGCTGCCGCTCTGAGAGCACATGACACGGCTCGTGCATTCGAGCAGATGATAGAGAGATAGAGAGACAGCTGCACGTCATTTGCCTGCGTTTTTTTAACCTTTTTAAATAAAACATTCCAGCGATTCGACAAGATTCTATCACAAGAACGCATTGAAGAGTTATATTTAGTAAATGCAAGCTGTTTTGTTGACATAAAGAGCCGTGGTTGCCCGTCTTTGAACTGGACTGTCCAGAGCAAAGCGTTCTCTCTGTTCGTCATTCACATGTGTTTCTTAACCTTTTTAAATAAAACATTCCAGCGATTCGACAAGATTCGATCACAAGAACGCAATAAAGATGTACATTTAGATATGGATGAGGTTTTGAGTGAAACAGAGACAGCTCGCGTCTCTAACGAAGCTCGTGCTCGTCTATTCTCGCCTCATCATGTCCCAAATACATGGCGAATCTCATTCAAGCGAGCACAAAAACGCATCAAAGAGCTTCTTTCTTTGAATGTTTATGTGTATGAGTATGTTACTGTGTTAATAATGTGTGGCATAAGCGCCGGCGCCGTTGCTGCCCCCAGCATGAGCAAATGAGACAGAGACAGACAGAGCTGCACGAGCGATTTCCACAACCCCTCTTAAAGAGATAGAAGAATCCAAAGATCCATCAATCATCACAACAATTGTTTGTTACAGCGCTAAATACAAGAAATTCATTCTTTCTATATTTATTTCTTTGTGGCCAAACAGACATGTGCGTTGGCTCTTTTGCCTCAGGCTGCCCATCGAGGCTTGTGCCAAGCCAACATCAAAGTTTGTTTACGAACTTTATCTTCTAGTTATTAGTTATTACTGTAATGTTATGTACTTTGAGACATGAGGTAATTTAACCTGTGAGAGTGACACTTTTCAGACTCTGCTATGGCTGTGTGCATTCATGTGTTTTGAAGGAGGCGTGGCTTGGGAGATGCTCTGAAAGGAGGGTGGGATCTTGTTTTCAAAGCTAACTTGCTATTGCTAGCCTCTCTGCAATTGCCTACCCTACCTTTAACTCGAATCAAGTTCAGTCTTTTGTATGTTATGTGTGCATGAGTACAAGCACAACCATGCAATAAGTTGCTGACTGCAGTTCACTTAACGGCCACCGGTGTCGCTAATAACAAGGGTTTCTGAATTCTACAGATACAAGTAACAACATCTTTTAATGTTGTTTGCAAACATAAAAAGAATATTTGCTTATATGTGATTCTCTTATATAGTTTTGGTCTACAATACATAAAAATGTAATTAATAAGACAATATGTCCAGAGGAATGTTGGGTCATGTAGACGGATCAGCAAGCTAGTTGTTATTAACATTTATACAAGATGTTTTCTCCAAACAAAATCTAAAAACAAACTAAAATTTCTCAATCATAAAAGTTTATATGGAGCACTTAACATGATATGACAGGAGTAAAACTATTGGATGTTTCATGTCCCATACTGGTGTTTGTGTTGTGTTAATACAAACAGGTGATTCAATCTGTCCAGTACTCAAGCTGTGAGTCGGCATGTCCCAAGCTGCTCCTCTAGTCTGCATCCTCAGGTTTGGGTCTGGCCAGGTTCGAGCGCACCCGTGCCTGGTCTACAGCATCTAACAGGTTCTTGGCATCCATGGCCAAACTGTGGGCGGCAGTCAGCATCTGTTTCTTGCACTCTTCCTTCAGAGAGGTGATGGCGTTCTGCTGGGCCAGACGCATCTTACTGATGAGCTCAGCCAAGTCCTTATTCAACAACTTCTGAGTGCCTTCAATCTGAGAGCAGAGACAAAGCAATGTTGAGTTCACCTTTGTGCTCTTAAAGACTAATCTGTATTAGAGAAGATTAAACTCACTTTTAGCGACACTTAGGGGGCATTTCACTATGAAAATGCAAAACCGTATGGACCTTTATATTGTTAGGGCCCTATTTTAACTATCTAAGCGCATGGTCTAAAGTGCACGGTGCAAGTGCGATTAGGGCATGTTCGAATCCACTTTTGCTAGTTTAAGGATGGGAAAAATGGTTGATGTGTGGTCTAAAAGGGTTGTCTCTATTCCCTTAATGAGTAATGGGTGTGTTTTGGGCATAACGTGCAATAAACAAATAAATGCTTCTCTAGCGAGGAAACGGATCTGCTCGTGCGCGAGGTTAAAGCGTGCAAGCAGACCATCTACGGGACAAGCCGGATTCCACCAAAGCATTTTTATCTTTATGCACGCAATAATAACCTTTTACATTGTAATCCTTTTTATTTTTAATATTTGGCATGTTTGTGTGCTGCTGCGCATCCCTGTGTGTGTAATAAGCAGAGTGTACGCGTGTTGTGCACCCGCATATAGGCGCATATTACTAACAAAATATTGCGCCATTTACTTTAGACCAGGTTTCAGTTGGTCAATGGCGCAGTCTATTTCAGTTGCCTCAAAATAGTAACGCACCAACAATGCACCTGAACACACCTCGTTTTCAGACCAGCACGCCCATGGGTGCACAATTGGGCGCAAATGCATTTGCTATTTAAACAATGTAGCGCAGGACGTGAAAATGATAACTGCGTCGGGCTGAAACTAGCCAAAAACACTTGCGTCGCGCCTGGCGCCACATTGCGCTGGGTGTATGTTAGGGCCCATAGTCTCATGAAATCAGGTCCGATACCTCTGTTCTACAGGAATCATGCAGAGTTGGTAGAATATCATCCACACTGTTGATCAGATTTCTTAATGAGAGTCCGACAGTCTGCAAATGAACAGGCAAAAAGATTAAAAGTGTGTGAATCCACAAAGTACAAACCTCAGACCAAAAATTTAATCAGTTTTAAATCTAGGCTTTTTGTTTTTGTTGTCGCTAGGTGATATGACCAAAATCTTATTTCACGATGGGAAATTTTATTTCACTGTTTATGATATAGTTTCAATCTCATAAATTTTACTAACTGAATATTGCTTGTTCCTTAGCTAGCCATATTTTAACCGTGTTCATACTTTTTAACTTGAATACATTTTTAACTGAATATTTTTTTTAACTGAATAAATTATATTAAAATCAACAGATTTAAGATGATTTGAATAAATGCATTTTGAAAATATGATTATTTGAACAAAATAACATAGATGCTAATAGTCTATGCCATTAAATCTTACCCGTTTCTTTTATGTATAACTGACAAATAAGGTTCATTAGTTTCTCTTAAAACAGTGTAATCCAAATGGATAGAAATGTTATATGCCGTTCGATTACAAAAATATTAAATTTAGGCATAAATATTTTTTAATGTATAGTCTTCACTGTATGAATTAAATATAAACTGATTCTTATTTGATATAAGATACAAAATTCATTCAGTCAAGAGAAGCGTGATTTTCTCTTTGTCTTTTGTTGTTCACCATTTTCTTCTAGAGCTGCTGTGCAGCGAAAATTATTTATCAATTTTATTATCACTGTAAGCTGCTTTGACACAATCTGCATTGTAAAAAGCGCTATATACATAAAGAAGACTTGACTTTGATGACACATACAGCACCAGGTATATTACACTGTCAGTCAGTGTGAGTAATGCATTTAGTTTTTTTTTTCTTTTTCAAAGCTTATTGACTTAATAACTCTTTTTAACATCACACGTCCCACTCTTTATTTTCTCATTCATTCATGTTTCTTTATTACTAATAAGTGTCAATAAATTTAAGTAGTACTCTACATCTTTATGACAGACACTTTATATCATCACTACGATATATCCTCATACCGCCCAGGCCTAATCTCACCTTGACAGGAGAGATGTATTCAGTAGATGGCAGTGTGTTAATGTCATTTTTCAGCTGCACCACCACTTTCACCACGTCCATGACACAATGGTACACATTATCCTCTGAGCGGTCCAGCTCTGCTGTAGGAGTAGGCTGAAAGAGAGAGAACAGACATAAAAATTAATTATGGTTACAATCATTGTACTGTGAAAGTGGGGTCAATTATTTACACATTAAACATATACAACCTGCATACTGTACATAAGTGTAAATGAGTCTTTACCTGCATTGCAGTTCTGGGAGGTTTTGAAGGAGGATGATGCAGTTCAGCTTTAAGTAGATACAGGAAACAGTCGGTATAGGAGGTAACAGGTTAATACGACACAAGAATTACATTAATTTTCTCATCAAATATAAATACATGCAATATAATTTGCAATAGATTGACAGCCATATCTTGATTTGAAATTAAGAGTAAAATTATCACTTTGAATGCACTTTTTTACTAGAACAAAGGACTTACCATAACTAAGTGGCGGTTCAGGTGCCTGTTAATAAATAAAAAAAATCATTATTGGTGTTGTCAAGGTATCTGTCAAGAATTTTACATTCAGGTTTTTATTTACATAGTACAATGAACTGAAATCTGGAATGAAAATATAATTGATAAAACATGTCATATGGATTTAAAAATTAAAGAACATACACACCTCAGGAATATTTGTGTTCTCATGAACCATTGGGTCCTGAAAAAAGAGCAGTGAGCATGCAATGTGTATTATGACAAATATTAAAGACAGAGCTATATTTCCATACATAAGAGATGGGTAAAAAGCTTTCCCTCCTTACCAGAAGCTTCTCCTCCTTCTTTAACCATTTTGTGTCCTCCTCCATCTGCTCTTTCTGCATCTTCATAGTATCCTGCATGCGATCCTTCTCCACCTGCCACAGCCGCTGGGCATCTTCCTTACTGGATGGCCCAAAACTGAACTCACCCTCCTACCCCGTAGACGCACACAAACACATATAGCTTCTAATGAAAGTCTGCAGTTATTTTATTTTATAATTTTTAAAATAAAAAAATTCTTAAAACAAATGATAAGAAAATAATAAAATCAAATAAAAATATATTTAAAATAGACATCACGGCCTAATTTTACCCCAAGACTGAGGCGTCGGGGTGAGGCCTTGGGAACGGACAGGAGGTTGGTTGAGTCCACAGGTGACTGATAATCACACGGGCTGGCCAGGTCTGGGGAACTGGCACATAAAGCCTCATTAAGCTGGTGAAAATAAGAGCAGAACAGATTGAATTAAGGTAAAATTAAATTATAATTTTTTACATTTATCATGTATAATATTATACTCCTATATACAATATACAGTATAGGTATATGCAATATATGATTAAATATTCAATTATTCTGTATTTACAACAATTCATTGCTTAGTGTTTTAAACCTAAAAGTATACTTTTCCTATAGAACATTTAAACGAAAAGAACAAACTACCTGAAGATGTAGGCCGACTCCAAGGGTATTTCCGAAGCGGGCAGTATTGACTCTGGAAGGCTAGAGGTGTAAACAAAATACACTGACTGTTAAGAGGAATGTGCTGCTGTAACTGAGTGTAAGGGCAAACAAAAAGCAAATGAAAGCTGAGAGCTACCTTTGGTGGAGGTTCACTAATGTTAAACTTGGGCTCCAGAAACCGGGTGTTACGGACTTTGTCTCTCTCTCTCTCCACCTCTGCCTCCTTCTCCATTTGGTGGACATCGCTGTTAAAAAGAGTGTGTTAGTTACAATGAATATAAACACAATGGGAAAAGATGAATAAAATGTCAGTTAATGCAATGTTCTCACCACAAAAAAAAAACAAAAAACAAGATCTCATATCAATAACAGTAATTATTATAGGGCAGAAACCTGATGTTGCAGGCTAGTTCAGTGAAGGTGGGTCTCTCGAGGGGGTCGTAGCTCCAGCAGCGGGTCATGAGTGAGTACAGGGCAGGAGGGCACTGCTCAGGTTTGGGCAGCCTGTTGCCCTGTTCCAGCTGGTTAATCACATCACGATTGTCCAGCCAGTGGAACGGCTGTTTACCTCGGCTCAAAATCTCCCACATGCACACAGCTAGATGGGTGCAACACGAGAGAATAAAATGAAAATGAGGAGGAATCAAATTTTACTCTTCTCGTTCTCAAATTTACTTATTTCATTAGTGACTTAACATTTTAATTTAACATCGTGTTCTTTTGTTTAAAAAATTCAAATCGTAAAACTTTTTTTTATTTCCACGTACGGTCTTAGACTTTTTAGCCCACTGTATGCATATAAACAATCTAAGTGATTTCCCAGAATGCTCTGTGCTTTAAAAATGTATAAGTATTAGGTAACACTTTATTTTACATTGTATCATTGCATTCATACAATTTTTTGGTCCTGAGACTTCCACAGACAATATATGTAATTTTTTTAATATTTAGACCACTTCTATCATTGATTGTTATCAGGATGTAAAGAGAGTTTAAACCAGAAATAACAAAAAATGTTTATAAAAAATGTGCCTACCCTACCTTTAACCTTGGTTAATTTTAATTTCAACATTTACTAATACATTTTTAAAGTCAAAAGTTGTATCTGTTTATATTATTTAATCGACCTGGGTTCACACGAACTAACAATAAACAGTTGTATTTTTATTATCTAACGTTTACAAAGATGAATAAATACTGTAACAAATGGGACCTTACTGTAAAGTGTAAAGTGCTACCTTTTTAATTTTTTTTAAGAAATTAATTCTTATATATATCAAATATGCATTAAATTGATCCAAAAGAACATTAAAGACAGTTACATTTCAGTTCCTCTTTTCTGAAAAGTGAAGGCCAAAGCTTGAGTAACTGTGTTAAGATCATCTGTCTAGCACTTTTTCCTTGCTTCAGTACTGAAGATGGTGCATCTGGAGAGGCAGCACTCTTATGTGAAGCCATCCATCAGAAAGACTGAGTGAAAGCTCATGATTCACAGAACATGGCAGCTGAGGCCCAGAAACAGAGGAGTCTCTGTCTCTCTAGTCATGTGTTATTTACCCAATGTGTCAGTGAGGGGCTTCAGAAATAAAATCTGTTGACATCTCAAGCTCAATATACTTTAGACTAATATAAATACAGTACAGAAAAAGTGTAAGTTGCATTTTATATCAATATGATTCTTTGGTGATCATACCAAGAAATAAGAACTAGCAAATTGTTGTGAAGGAAATGATAGTCAGTTATTGTATAATAATTTGTATAAATTAAGTTTGATAGTGGGCCTGGAGCACTGAATAATGTTTTCAAGCAGGAGGTGGTTAAGCATGCCAAAACAGGAAATTGGATTCATAAAAATGAATTATGTGCCTTCCGAGAACTTTACGATGACTAATAAAGATTTTACATATACTTGTTTCTAAACACCAGACTAAAGTATAAATATATACAAAAAAGTTTTGGCAATATTTATTAGCCAAACAAGCGTCTGTCTAAATTATTGTAACAGTGTTATTGGTTGGAACACTGGCCATGTGTTAAATCTGATGATTTTCTTCTATTCACTCACCAAACATCCACACATCACTGGCCGCAGTAAAGCGTCTGAAGTTAATGGATTCAGGAGCCATCCATTTGATTGGTAAACGAGTAACAGATGCTGCAGACATAATGCAAGGTAATGAGAAATTGCTATGCTTCCTAAACAAAAACACAACAAAGAATATTTTTGAAGATTTATGTAACGTGGCATTAGAG
The DNA here is from genome assembly GCA_003731715.1 of Anabarilius grahami. Lineage (NCBI taxonomy): Eukaryota > Metazoa > Chordata > Actinopteri > Cypriniformes > Xenocyprididae > Anabarilius > Anabarilius grahami. The sequence goes on from RJVU01019258.1 coordinate 1,235,455, forward strand.
GAGTTTAGATGCAGTTTCAACAGGGAATGAAACAATGAATCATGTTAAAAAAATTACAGCTTTTATGAGTGTGTAAAACAGCTGAGGTAACCTTTGTAATATTCTTCATCCTCTATGTATCTGGAAAGGCCGAAGTCACCCAGCTTCACAGAATCAGGGGTGGCAACAAGCACATTTCGTACAGCTATGTCTCTGTCAACCAGATAACAAACAACAACAATAATGAAAATGTAAGATTAATGCATGGATTTCACAATGTCTTAGTATTTGGTTTGTCTCTATTGCTGTAATGACAGCCGCACTCAAGCTGTATGAACTTCACAAGTTTGAGTAAAACCTGATGATCCCATTCTCCAGCATTTATTGAGATGATCTAAAGAGCATCTTGAGCTTCAATGGAATCAAGAACATCTGACCATCCGTACAAAGAGTTGTATGGACAATGTCACAAATCTACTTACTTGATTAGTGACTAATATGAGACAGATTTTTAGTTTTTATTTTACATCATAATATTCCATTTTTTTAAAATGCTGTTTACTTCCAAGTATGGACTTTTTGGCTCACTGTAAGTGATTTCCTAGAATGCTGTGCATTAAAAATATAAACACATTACTACAGTACATGCACTAACAGCTAAAACATTTAGGGTCAGTAAGATTTTTACATTTATTTCAAATAAATGCTGTTCTTTTGGACTTTCTACTAAAGGAATCCTAAAAAAAAAAAAAATCACGGTTTTCACAAAAATATAAAGCAAACTGTTTTCAACATTGATATTAATAATAAATGTTTCTTGCACACCAAATCAGCATATTAGAAAGATTTCTGAAGGATCATGTGACACTGAAGACTGGAGTAATGATGCTGAAAATTTAGCTTTGCCATCACAGGAATAAATGACATTTTACAATATATTAAAATTGAAAACAGATATTTTAAATTGTAATAATATTTCACAATATTGTTGTTTTATTGTATTTTTGATCAAATAAATACAGCTTTGGTGGACATAGGAGATTTGGTTACACTTTATTTTAAGGTGTTTTTGTTACACTGCAATCAGAGCTGGGTAGTAACGGATTACATGTAATCTGGATTAAGTAATCAGACTCCAAAAATCAAGTATTTGTAATAAGAGTAAACTACTTTTTAAAATACTTGTAATCAGACTACAGTTACAGCTACAGACAATCAGTTACTTTTTTAATGGATTACATGATTACATATTTTTACACAATGGCAGTAAGTTGTTCACAATTCATTGATTCTCCTAATTTTTTATTTAACCTTTCATATTTTTTTCATAATAAACCTGCCGCTTATATACGTTTGTGATTCTATGAGTTTTTCTGGCAGTGAGGGGGAAATATAGATGAAATTATATGATAATAATAATATATATGAAATATAGATTAAATATATGATTTAGCAGTGATATTGCTGTGAATTTCATGTTTTTCAATATTTGTTTTTGTAATGTTGCTGTTTTCTAAATTTACTTAATTTTAAGTAAATATGTTTTAAAATCATAAGATGTTATTTTGTTTTATTCAGTGTTACTATCAGCAAACACTAACAGGTACATTAGCGTTAGTATTTTGAAGTATAACCTGTCCATACATTGCACTTTAAAACAAATCTGTTGAGGCTCTTGTATAATATATTTTTTTGAATATATTTTTTCTTTGTATATTTTTTCTTTGTCAGAATAGTACAAGATTATACTACAATATATGTGACATCAAATAAGGGTTAGCACAAAAGTAATCTAAATGTAATCCAAAAGTAGTCAGATTACATTACCAAAAATTTGTAATCTAAGAGATTATATTACTGATTACAGATTTTGTCATGTAATATGTAATCAGTAACAGATTACAATTCATAAGTAATCTACCCAGCTGTGACTGCAATTATACATTTAAGTACTGAGTAATATTAAGTAATTACATGTACTTACTATAGGGTTAGGATTAGGGTTTGGTTTGGTTTAGGGTTAGTTGCATGTAATTATGCATAAATGATAGTTATTACTGGAGAAACTACATGTAACATATGTAACAATGACACTGTAAAATAAAGTGTTTCTGGAGATTTCTTTCAAAAACATAAAAAAATTGTAACAACATCAAACTTTTGAATATATATATATATACACCAGATGGGTGATAGAAAATTAAAAATACTGAATTGAAAGTCGCACCGGTGGACCATGTTCATTCCCTGTAGGTAAACAAGCGCTTTGCAGATCTGTAGGCTGAAGAGAACCAGAGTCACACTGGTCAAACTCTGCAGATTTTTTGTCAGGTACTTCCCCAGCTGTAAGAGCAAAATAATAATTTTTAGATAAGGATTAGTGTGGAAAAATAAAGGCACTTTGAAAGATTTCCACTTTATTAAAGTTGAGCTTTACACATCATATAGGAATAGGCTTGGGTATCGAGTATCGAGTATCGATTGGAACCGGGACTAGCTTTTCGATTTTCCCGGAATCGTTCAAAAGTTTAAATTTCGATTCCTAGTTTCGATTCCTAGTTTCGATTCACAGTTCGCCGACTGGAAGAAGAAACCGCTGAACACCAACGAAGAAGCGTCCATCGGAAGTGTTGGCATAACCGAGCGAGTCGAACATGGATAGCGTGCGTAGGCGGTCCAAAGTGTGGCTTCACTTTTTTTAAACAGAACGAAATCTCGCCAAAATGCAACATTTGCGGCAAGATTGTTTCGTGCATAGGAGTGTGCACGTCGAACATGATAAATCACCTCCGAGTTCATGACTTCGGTAAAGTTGGTTTTATATTCGCACATTCGGGCATCCGTATTCAATAGCTTTGTTAATCACACTACATTGGACATACAGTGGACATTCACAAGTAAATATGCCATTAAAACAATACTTGCCTATTTTGATCGACTGTGAAAAATGTTGTAAGTTGACAATCGTTGGTTGTCAATATCATGTCGCTGCTTAAAATTCGCAAACATTAATTTATTGCACATTTATTGGAAAGTCTGAATTTATCAGAAGTCCGAATGTGCGAATATAAAACCAACTTTACCGAAGTGAGTTCATGGAGTAGAAATAAATGTGTGCACAGCAGGAGATACTATCTGTCCAGAACGCTCACGCATCCTGCCTGAGAAGGCAGATATGATCATTTTCCTAAACAAGAACTGTTTCTGATTTTATACTGTACCTGCTGCTAATCTGGACTGGGTTTTACAAGTTGTTTCTTATTAATTTATTTGCTATTCTGCACCAGGTTAGCCCATCAGTGGGAGCACAGTAACATGTTCAAGTACCTGCAGCATCATACACTCATGTGTAAATGTGTTTTCATGGTTTTCAAAAATAAAGCTCTCTTGAGGAAAGTGTACCCCTGTGAAAATATGTTTATAATTTATAATATTTATATTCAAGTTCATAGATTTGATATTTAAATTGTAGTTGAAAACAGCCCTGTGAGAAATTCATAGTAAAGTTCATAAAAAGTACAAATTTCATAGAATTAAAATTGATGGAGAAGGTCAGACTATTTCCTTCCAGAAAGACCGTTGGTTAGCTAGCTCATTTAAAATATCCTAAACTTTTTTTGACCCTGCCTCTTAAAAGAATCGGAATCGAGAATCGTTAGGAACCGGAATCGAAACAAGGAATCGGAATTGGAATCGGAATCGTTCAAATTCAAACGATACCCAACCCTAGGAATACACTTTTTCTTCTGCCCTGAAATGCATTTTTCAGGCTCTATGATGGTTTCTAAAGGATTGACTTACTGTATTAAATTACGCCCATGTTTGTGCTTACCACTACTTGACTGACAAGAATCAGTGGTGTTGATTCATTCAATACTGAACTTCCTGCGAGTTTGTAAACAGTTTATGATGGTTTTACAGAGCCTGTAAATATTAATAGAGCCACATCTATGGCATTCACTTAATTGAGTTTGCTACATCAATCATAGCCGTTCGGCAAATGGAATTACACTATGGATTGAAAGGGAATTTTATTGATTTAATTTAAAAGTTACGTAAACCGCTCTATCTCATATAATGTATTACTACCCTTGCCAAAATAATCCCTCAAAGTGACAACATTATTGGCCCTGCAATTTTCCAAAAGATGTGTTTTGACATATAATAAAAATAAGAGTGATAACATCCATGAACAGAGCTGTTACTTACCTCTCCGTGCTGACACAGCTCCATGACGATCCATACCGGGTCTTCCTCAATGACACCGATCAGCCGCACTATGTGTGGATGATCTAGGTTCTTCATGATAACTAGACAGACGGGATGTTATAATGCAAAAAAGAATACAGTTACTTATTATTTAACATTTAACATAGTACCATTGTATCATGCCTTTATTGTATATTTTTGCTAGATTCCAAATATGTTTGTATAGAAGGACCCAGAAAAGGAAAATCATCATCATTAACCATTACATAAAACTTCAAAATCTATTTTGTGAAAACTATTTATTATATATTATTGAATAAATTGTACGACTTTTTTATTTCTACCAGATAAAATATTTTAGCCAAGCGTGACAACTAGAAACGTATATTCATTATAAATGTTTTTTTTTTTTTTTTTNATGGCGTGTTTATATTTTTTTCTTTATTCAACTTACTAAAAAATCTTTTTTTGTATGCTGAATATGGAAGGTGGTCTGGCGGAAGATAGATATTTTACTTTATAACTTGTTAAATATGGACCTTTTTCTTACACAAACGCTTCGCTTTGGAAGACCTTTAATAACCCCCTGGAGCCGTGTGGAGTACGTTTATGATGGATGGATGCGCTTTCTTGAGCTTCAAACTCGTTGGTCCCATTCATTGCCATAATAAAGTTCTGATGCGTCAAGACATTTATTAATATAACTCCGATTGTATTCATCAGAAAGAAGAAAATCATATTCACCTAGGATGGTTTGAGGGTGAGTACATTTTGGGGTAATTTTCATTTTAAAGTGAACTAATCCTTTAATTTTTATGACTTTTTTTACTTTTAAAATTAGGCCTTCTTATACAGTATTTCACATATCAAAAGAAAAAAACAGTTGTGGTGGTGATTAAAATAACAATTATCTGATTGTCTAGATTTTTAGTTGTTTTGTATTATTTTAAATCTTGTTTAGTCTTATTTTAAGTCATCTTGAGGCCCCCTTGGAAGTGTGCTGAAGGCCCCTAGTGGGCCCTGGCCCCTTGAATAAGAAGTTTTTTCTTGAGCGTCATTTCTAATCAAGCTGCAATTTTTTTCAAAATATGCAAAAATATTTATTAAATATTTATCTAGCTATGATATTAACCTTGGCAAGAAAAAAGTAGTCTGATATTTTACTCCAAAAATATTTATAATGTTATTTCCACCAGATAATGTTATTAAACAATAAATCATTTGAGGTATGTTTGAAAAAATAGACAGTTGTGACAGATAATGACAGAATGCTCTGGTGATTGATATGTACTGTATATACACTAGTTGTATATACACAAATTAAATATTTATTGTCTAAAAGTCCACAGGTCCAAAATTTCCCACAGTTGAAAAAACACCCATCTCTTGACATCAGACACACTTATGTCATAGGCTTTAATAAGTACCTTAAGTTTTCATTCACATACCTGCTTCACCAACAAACTTCTCTCTGACGTCAGGTGCACACTCCTTACAGGTCTTCACTGCAACACTGATCTTCTCCCCATTCTAACCAAGACAATCATTGAAAATTCTAATTATTCAATTAAAATAATCATGTTAGTTAAGTCACTGATGATAAGATTTACTAATGTTATTGTGAGACATCTAACAAAATTATGCTAAATGTAAAATTAATCCAGATTTGACCCACTAAAAGCATTTTAGAATTCATTTGCATCATCACATGACTTAAGTGTCTAGAAGTGCTGCTTGCCTTTTTCTGGTAAACTCCTTCATGAACCTCCCCAAAGAACCCTTCACCCAGCATACGTTTCAAGACAATATCTTTCCTGTACAGGCCCACCTTTGCTATTGCGAAACACATGAAAAACTATGAGAGGACTCGAACATCAATACAAAACATCAATACAGTACAAACAATATCGATTTTACAGTGCTATAAAAACAATTCCTTTACATACCAGGTGGTGGCGGCTTTTCATCTGGGATTTCGCAGTATATATCAGAGTCTGAAAGATGGAGTTGATGTTATTCACATTGTCGAAAAGATGTTACAGTAAATATCAAACTGGGTTCCTGAATGGGATTGTAAGTAAAGGAGGGTCTGATACTCACTGCTGTATCTGAAGCTTTCTGTCTGATTCCTAACAGCAGGAAAGAGTGAACAGCATTAAGGACAAAGTATCTAAAAACTGCAATGTTTAATCAGCATGTCAGGATCTTTCTCACTGATTGTAAATTATTCCATATGAGATCACTTTAGAGTTATAGTAATTAATATTCGTTCTGTGGAGAAGAAAACAGAGATAGAGGAATGTTGATGTACTTACCCAGAGGGAATTTCAGGAAGAGAGTTGCGCAACTGCACTCCTAAGATAGCAAAGATAAATCACAGTTTGCAACACAGAGATATAAGGCATTTCCCAAACCCACATTAATCACAAAAGACATGATTCAAAATGCACAACGTTCAGAAGAACGCTGCTATAAACTTTATTCTCAGATCAACTGGAAAACTTTTAGTAATTTATCTCATTGGTAAATGCCTTTGAAACTAGCTCACACAAAATCCTTTAATTGCCAGATGACTATTGACATTTGCAGACATTCATTAGTTGGGCCTTACCTTGAGATTTACTTTTATTTGGTCCAGCTATCAAAGATGAGTCTGTGTGGTTAAGCAGCCGACAGTAGCCATCGATCAGATCAGCCATGTTCTCCGCAGTAGCAAGAGATGCCACGCTGACAGAGAGAGGCTATGAATGGAAAGAAGGTAATGGCTAGTTTAATACAAGAGTGGCATCGGGGATATAAAGTTTAACAACCTAAAACTGAAGTAAGCACATTCTTACCTGTTTGGCACCCTCAATATCAATAAGTAACAATGTTCTGCCATCAGTTTGTGTGTTATACTTGATACTTCGGATCTGTTTAAATTCAGCAAGACAGACAGCCTGGGGAGAGTAAAAGAGAATGAACTTGAAACAACATTTGGAGACTGACAACTATGGAAGCTTATTTCGCAAAAGAATAAAAAGGTAATTGCGAGTTTTTATCTCACAATTCTGACTTTTTTTCTACCAATTTTGAGTTTATATATATAACAATTTAGACTTTTTTTTCCACAGAATTGCCAGTTATATATCTCGCAATTCTGAATTTCAAGTTATACATCTTTGCAACTCATTATTTTTTCCTCACAATTCTGAGTTTACATCTTGAAATTCTCACATTTTTACTCAGAATTCTGCATGTGCATGTGATAAGGTCAAGCGTCTAAACATTTGGGAATAAAAAGAGAATTGTGAGATGTGAACTATTTAACTTGCAATTGCAGGATATAAAAATGCATTTCTGACAAAAAAAGTTAGAATTACCTGATAAAAACTCAGGTCAGAATTGCAAGATAAAAACTTGCAATTACCTTTTTTATATTTTTATTCCGTGGCAGAAATAAGCTTCCATAGACAACTGACATGAGAATGAAAATTAAGTGATTGTAATTGAAATAAAGATTTTGCTCACTGTGGAGTCTGCTTTGGTGCGTTGACGAATGCCTTTGGGACCAATGACTAAATCCACTGCTAGACTCCAGCCTTGCTGTGTAGATTAAGAAGGACTTCAGTAAATTAAGTAGTACATTTTTAAACAAGGCCACAATTCTTTGAATAATCCTCAACACTTTTAACAATTAAGTTAGGAAACATGTGGGAACTTACCACTAGCTCACAAGGAAATATTTCCTCATCAAAGTTGGAGAATTCTCCATAAGTCTCAAAGAACTTGACCATACACTCGTCCTCTTTTAGAATAGCGTACTGCTGAAACGTCTGCTGGATGAGCTTACGAAGTTGCTTAGGCTGTTAAAACCAAAATCTTACACTTTAGATGTAGAATTTCAGCGTGTTAAGTTCTCATAAGCTGCCAGTTTTTATTTATTTATTTTTTGTTTATGTTATCAGGGTCTTGATCACCCTGAGAGGGTTTATTTGGTGATACTTTTTTTTTCTCTGCATTTTATTCATTCAATCAAAATTACATGTCATATGAGCCAATCTAAATTTATGCTGAATTTATCTTATCTGTAAAAGGTTTGCAATTGGTATTATAGGTTGTGCCGAACAGCTGGTTAAGGAGAAATGATTACTAGAACTATTTAACATAGACAACTTCAACTTTAACTTGGGAAATGGCCATTCAATCAACTATTGTCACCACTGAAAAGCAGAAGACAAATCTAACCTTCATACTGTCAATAAGTCCCTTAGGAAAGAACAGGTCCAGACCAACATCTTTTCTAAATAAAAAAGCCACAATATTAGCAAACAAATTCACCTTTTTAAAGTGACTTTTGTACAAATGAAAAATATGTACTTACTCCAGTAAGTCAAAATTTGTCTTTTTCTCTAAACCTTTGGCATTCATGTCTTTATAAAATCTCCTGAAAGACAGAACAAACCATATGTGATTCAACACAGTTAAATAACTTTTTTTTTTAAAGAATAATGTAAATTGAATTATAACTGTGCTCATTTCAGTTCTGGAAAAAACTTTATCTACTGTACAGCACTTGAAATATAGTTCTCAGTTGTTGGTCATGAAGTCCTGCAGTTACACTCAACAAACAGAGTATGCTGTTCTTTACCTGATCTCTAAACAGCCTAGCTGAAGTGCCATGCCATCGCTAACTTTGCTAGCATGATGATGCATGTAGTCACTGCGCACCTGGCACAAGAGGAACAGAATTTTCATGCACTGAACAACAAAAGGTGACTACATACAACCACAGAGAGGAAGCAAATCTGGAGATGCTTGCTGACCTGTTGATAGAAATACAACAGGAAGGTTCTGTCTTCTTTTAACCTCTTCATGAAATCAACAGGAATGTAGCGAATTCTAAGGTCATATCTGAAATAAAACACACATATATATGCAAAATGGAAATAACAGCCATTTTATTGGTGATGTGAGTGGGAGTGTTGACCACCGTCATTGTCCCTCACCTCCACTCTGCCTCAGCATGATGGCTCTCGTAGCGTTGCTCAACCTCTCCTACAGTCAGGTCTGGGTGAAGCCAGTGAAGCTCCTCAGATTTGAGGTGTTTGAGCCTCAGCCCAAAGCAGCCTGGGTTCTGCACATTTGGGCCCAAACGCCCACTGTTCAGAATTGACTGGATGATAGTCTGATAGATTTAAGCAAAATACCATGTGTTCAGTCAATGTGTTCCAACATTTGGGATATTATAACTAGAAATACCATGAATTAGTTTTGCCAATCATATACGCTAACGTTCAAAAGTTTAGGCTCAGTAAAAAAAATTATTTAATTCAGCAAGGATGCATTAAATTATTAAATAAAGTGACAGTAAAGACATTTATAAATATAGCTGCAAGCAGCAATTATGGGGCCAAGCACAAATAAGGCACAACAACTCATGCCAACATGGCTGGGAGCATCAGATCAACTGCAACAGTGAGCAATTAAAGACCTATTAAGATCATTTTAGGCAAAATAGCTGAAAAATCATAAATGCAGTCAATAATAAAGATTTACTGGTTTATCACTTACGACCAATAGGTGGCGCTGTGATCAAATTAATGTGGCATGGTCAGAGTGAGGTGACAATGACACTCGCAAAATTTGTTGTCAATATTTCAAAGCTTTGCAGAGATACAGCCTCAAGAGTCATTTTGGCATCAAGCCTCGTAGCTGTGGTATACGAAAATGGTTTTGTCTATCAACACGAAATCCATAACTTTTTGCAGGAGTGGTCTGAAGATGATACGATTCGATTTTGGTGAAAATTGGACCAGTGGTCTAGGAGGAAAAAGTATGTTATTAAAGAAAATTTTAAATAGCGGACAGGAAGTTTGTCTGACTATGGCAAAATTGGCATCAATGTGCACAGAATCTATTAAGACCAGTCTCATTACAATAGGCTAGATTTACATAAAGCTATTAGCATTTTATAAAATTTCATTATAACATTTGACCACAAGGAGGCGCTGTCTCGAAACCTTTTTAGTACCTTCAGAGCATGGTGCCGATGGCACATACTGAGTTTCGTAATTGTACACCAATGCATTCATAAAATATAGCATTTTATATCATGATACTGTATTATAGTTAATGGTAATTTCATGTTTTGTTCAATTATAAAGCCATCTATTGCCCGATCTCCACCACTTTTTTCATGTGTCCTCAGAGTGAGCCCATACATGTGTGTGTCAAATTTGGTGAAAATATCTAATTTCGTTTCGCTGGTCTGAAACTTCTCCAGGCTCATTCAGGGCAGCGTGCTGATGACCCATTTGACGTCAGAAGGCGGTGGGAACGCCTCTGCGTGATTGCGTCGTGAAGCACATGTGTAAACTGTCCAATAGCGTGACGGAACGTCATAGGCGGGTGACGTCACTGACCAGGAAACTATAAAGCATACCCAGAAACAAAGAACGCTAGCTTCTGTGTCTTCAGCGAGCGCTCTGTGTATCTGTCCTTGTCATATTTATTGTTGTCTGTCCCAACATCTATATATATATTATATATATATAGAAATATGACTGAAATGGCGAAACAGTTCAGGCCGTGTGCTTCTCCCTGTCTGCGTTACATTATGAGCGGAGATTCACACGAGCTTTGTGTCATGTGTTTGGGAGTGGAGCATGCCTAGGCAGCCCTCGAGGGGGTTGCTTGTGAGCATTGCGATAAGCTCTTTGAGGAGGGCGCTTTGGCTCGCGTTCCTCGCGGTTTGGGTCCCGCTGCTGCCGAGGCAGAACGGCGGCTCAGATCGTGGGGTTCGCAAATGGATCTGCTGGAGGGGTTAGAGACGGGCGCCGCCCTTTCTCTGCCCTCACCTGCCAGGTCCAGTGCCTTTACTCTGGTGGAAGCACGCGCTGCGGTTTCTTCCCCCGGGGTTGAGGCACCATTACTTCAGATGTCAGATCACGCATCATGTTAGTTTTCTTTAATTTGCAAAAAGCACAACATTTTGTTTTTACTCTGAGTGTACACAAATAAAAGAAGATATTCCACAGATTAAAATGGTGTATAACTCTTAATTGTATGTGCAACATTGACGGAGTATTTTGAGTCTCTTTCACACTGGTAATAAAAAAACCGAGGTGGTATCGCCGGCGATACCTCAGACCTCAGAGTGTTAAAGACAACTTCAGCGCTGGTGGGCAAAGCATACTCAGCGGCAGGTCAGGCCGCGGCATGCCTGCACACAATGTCCATCATGCAGGCTTACCAGGCTGACCTGCTTAAAGAAATTGATGAGGGTGGGGAGTTTTCTTGCATTTTTTTCGAAAATGACCGATCGTTTCGAAGGGTTAGATAAGACCCTTATTCCTCGTCTGGTATCGTTTAAAGCCCTTGAAGCTCCACTGAAACTGTCATTTTGACCTTTAACCGATTGGAGGGCACTGAAGTCCACTATAAGGAGAATAATCCTGGAATGTTTTAAATTTAAACTTAATTTATTTTCGACTGACGAAAGAAAGGCATGAACATCTTGGATGACATGGGGGGGGGGAGTAAATTATCAGGAAGTTTATTTAAAAGTGGACTAATCCTTTAAGAAGTTAAAAGCAAAAATAACCATTTTTCATATCTCCGGACCAGTAGGTGGCACTGTGCCGAAACGCTGCATGTTGCCTTAGGTCATGCTTGTGATGACATGTACCAAATTTGGTCTGAATACGATAAAGCATTGAGGATATCTATTATGTCTATTTTCGAAAACGCTATGTAAAATATGTTTGCACATTTTTCGAAAACGGTTTGAGAAATCAACTTGAATTCCATAACTTTTTGTCAGCATGGTCTGAAGATGATCTGGTTCAAATTTCGTGAAAATCGGATTAACGGCCTAGGTTTTAGCAGTTAAAAAAGTTGCTTTTTAGGATAAATTAAAAATGCAGGGAAAATTTGCATGATGGAAAATGACGTCATAGGGTGCGATCGAATTGTCAAGCCAAGGAATCAGAAGAAAAAGAATTTTGTTTCTAACCCTTATGGTTTAAAAGTTATTAGCATAAATATGAGTGAAATTTTGGACAGGTGGTGGCGCTAGAGGGATTGAGTTAGAGACTCCAAATTTGCTATGGACACTTTTCAGACTGTCCTCTATCAGTGTGTCAAATTTCACAACTTTTTAGCATATGGTTCTATGGGCTGCCATAGACTTCCAGAGTGGAAGAATAATAATACGAAAACTAACAATTTCAATAGGTGCCTACGCATCTTCAGTGCTTGGCCCCTAATAATACAAAAATTTATATTTCAAGTTTAGAAAGTTTAGAAATTTCTTTTTAGAAACCTCTTTCAAAAACATTAAAACCCCAAACTTTTGAAAGACAGTGTATGTATACCTTGATCTGCCATGAACTGTCACATTTGACCAGTTTGAAGTTTTTGCTGAGGTTGTTGCTGCTACTGAAGCATACTTTGATGATCTTCACAGGGCCGCCATCTCCAACAGGACCCAGGTCAGGGCTTTTGATGCCCCCATCCCAATCCTGTGTGGGTACCTTCCAGGAAAGGGTGCTTGCATCACTCGCCATGTCCAAGTAACGTCCTCAAAGATATCCACACACCATTACACAATCATCTCATCTGGTAGTAAGAACAGGGTTTATAGTTAGATGAATCATTTGTGGCATGTTCTAAGGCTTTAAAAAATTAAGACACTGTATAAAATACTTTTATATCACTTTTACCATTTTACAGTAGGAATTGTAATTACAATAGGATATTCATTTTGAGATATGCTAAAGATTACAATTAACAGTGTTTTTAAAGATTAACTTTAAGTGAGCATTAGATGATGGCAAAGGTGATCTACATGTAAAAATAAGGGAAATTAGCATGCATAATTAAATATACAATATCAACAAATACTACTAAATAAACAAACTCTAAAATCGGCTGATAACTGATATATGGTAGGCTACCCATACCCCTAAACTGTGCATTATTAGAGAACCTGAAAAAAGCATATTCAAAATGGATGTTATACGTCCACATCCTACAAAATCCATTAGATCAGACCAAAGTTACACTGTGTTTGCTCACACTGATTGTGTTTCTGTCTCAAATAATCTCTGTCCCCACACCCATGTGATTATATTTTCTTGAATACAGAGCTGGTACAATATTGATTATTGATTTGCAGTGAGGGGTCAGAGGGTGTTTGACATAAAATCTAAAGGCACAGCAAGATTCTAGTTTACAGGAGGTTTATGAATGCATGTTTGTGAGCATGTGTATCTGTATGTATTCTCTTTTAGGGCCTGACTTGCTGTTCTGTTTGCCTGAGGCAATGAATTCCTAGAAGGTTACTTTAAAAAAAAATAAAAAAACTCAAGCAGGACTGCCATGCTACCTGTGTTTGTGCACAAGCAACTGAAAGTCTTGTGCAATGCATGCATATGACAAAACCTGTGTGTGCTCTGTTTCTTTAAATAGCGTGAGATTAATAAGGCTATAATCCATTGTGGTTAATGTTCCAAAATGAGTCATGAAAAGGGGGAAAAATAAGAAAAAGAAAGAAAAAAAATTATTTAATTTCAGTTAGGCCTTTATTTTAAGTGACTAATCATTTGTTTACACAGGGCTAAAAGTTTAAGTGTCACATGAGTAAAGTTGCCATTATTTTTTAAAGTATGGTTACTTAAAAACAAGATGAAAACGTTAGTGTAGCAACCAGAACGACTTGTTAATTTAACACAGATATCAAGTATGTGGGATTTGACCTCTGGAGGCTACAGTTTTTGCAAGCTAACGCTAGCTCCGAGCTACAGAGCACACAAAACAGAACTAGCCCAAGGGAGGAGTTCTATGTGCAAACAGCATTTTCAATTACCTGGAAAAAGAACTGCAATGTTATGTTAAAAAACAATGAGGAAAATACAGAATTTTAGTTTTATGCCAAACATTTTTAAATTACACTTTTATAAGTAACTGATGTATATATATTTTTATGTTTTGTTGTTTATATACTGAAGCATATGCCCTGGCTGAGAGCAGAACTCAAGAATGAAGGAACAAATAATTTATTTATAAATCACACATTTCGCTTCACACTCTTGTGTTCTGGTGTTCATGTTATTTTACACTTGACAATGATAATAAACATTTTAAAAGTCTGATGTTCTTGACATTTTCCCCAATCATCCCTTATGGAATAATCAAATACTATTCATATGAATTTATAGTATATAAAGTTTAGCATTTCATTATTTAATTTTCCTGAATCCTCATCCAAAACAGGACAAAAACTGTACTGTACTGACTTGCTGTAAACACCTATCAAAGGGTGAAATACTTAGTTAAGAAACTGACAACCATAAACACAACTAAAGACGAAATAAACACAAGGCAGACCGCACTATTAAATCCTAGAGAGCAGCAGGTTGAGTCGACAGAATATCTACACGCTCTATGGAGGCACTGGAATGCGCGTGCACATAACCGTACCTGCGCAGACTTGCCCTCCCAAAACACTACATAGTCTACATAAATGCATGTAAAAGAGTTTCAATGTAAAATTATGTATTTTAATTAATAGCATGTCCATATATTACAACACTTTGGAATTTATTGCACGTTTTTGTGATTTTAATGAGTGACTTAACTATTAAATTAACAATTTGATGTGACAGTAATAGGAAAACAAACAGTTCGTACAATGTTTTGCCCACCGCCGTCAACGCTCTTTTCATTTAAGTTGCTCACTAACCTTGCAAAGTTGTGCTCTTGCTTTTTTTCTTATTTCCTTTAAGTTCCCCAGACAGTCAAAGTCCAGCTCTCAGAGTCAGGTAGAGAGACTGTTCAAGCCACTCCCAGTCCCTTCGCTCGAGTGCACTTCCTGCTCTTAGTAGTCAAATGCTATCCGTTATAGGTGAGAGCGAACGGTCAACGCCAATTACACGTTCTCACATTGTGCACAGATAGCACACATTTGATTTGAAACTCCATCCACTTTGCAAAAGTCATAATATGTTTTAACTGATATTTTATGAGCAATGACCAAAAGGAAGGAATTTTTTTTTTCATCAAATAAGCAATTTTTTTTCTACAGAAACTGTGAATCGATGTTTTTTGCATTAAACATGACTGACCTCTATTGGCCAAATAAGTAAGTGCCCTTTCGTAAGGTGATGCAAAAAATCACCTGTCCTGAACGTTTACATTGTAAATACGTTAAAATAACCATTAGTGACAGATTGTAATTTTATGTTGAATAAAGGAGCAATGTAACATTAGCGTTGGTTGATCGTTAAATTAACATGTTTTTTTTTCTTCCCCACAACAATTAGATTGAAATCTAAAATGAAAATAAAGCTGAAAAAATAAGTATATAGCTTTATTAATACTAAGATAGCACTGCCATTGCCCACCTGTTCAAGACCCCATATCAACTCAGCCAATCAGATTATGGCACTTAGACAGAACTTAATGTTATGGGTTATATGTTAGTCTGTAATATCTGTGCACCAGAAATACACCACAAAAGTTCTGCAACAAATCATAAATTGTCTGCCTCAATAGATGGCAGTATATACACAGAAAAACAGAGTTACCATCAGCCATTGCAAAACAGCTCAACATAATTCTTTGTGCAGTGTCTAGAAAATGACAATACGGTTGATTTCCTGTTCACAGACACTGCATGGACCTTAAACTTACTTCTGACAGCTTGACCCCTCAGGATGAGTGAGCCATGCGTGAGGGACTTGTGCAGACTCCAGTGCTGTGGGCAGATGGAAATCGCACTGATCAGATGTTAATAATCAGACTGTTTAATGTGTAGAAGAATCAGTGTAGACATGCACATCAAGAGCAGACTCATTTTACAGAGCTTACTGCTTCAGTTACGTTAGATTTACCATTTCTGTACTGTAAATGAACAATATTTTGTTCAACGATTTTAAAAGTAGCCTATCATCTGTCAGTTCCATTCTTGGATCCTTGATTTTTGTCCAACTATATGATGAATGAAATTAGAGCTGTTCCTGCATCAGAGGTTGTGCATTGGTGGCCTGTTCTGAAACAACTCAACCAAGAAGAATTCCAAATGGGAAGCTTTAACGGGACACGTTTAAATGCTCATTATATTGATGGTCACACCTATTGCTCTTTTTTGCTGTCATTCTGTCTCCACATTGACATAAACGAGTTGAGCAGTCATTTAACTATGCACACATGCTCTTTCTCATGGTGGTACACTGTAAAAAAAAACATAATTTTTATCATTTTAATTCAAAGAAGTGATTCTCCATTTTACTATAGTTATATGACAACTGCATTGTGTCTTCACAGTGAACACACTCTAAAACCCAGTGTACTGATATGAAGGAATTTTCCATATTGATTTTTCACAGCTGTTTTATCCATTGAAAAATCAATATTTTTATTGTCATTTTTATCGTCATTTTTAATTAGCCAACACATTGCATTGTGTTGTGTTTCAGGGTTAAAGGAAATAGGGGAGACTGGGGATGGAAGTTAAACTTTTTGTTTGAGCATCAGTAACTCAGTGGTTGTTTGTGCTAGATCTCTTAAACGGCATCCAGATTTTGAAGCCCAAAAAAATTCATCCATCCATTATAAAAAATAATCCATACGGCTCCAGGGGGTTAATAAAGGTCTTCTGAAGCGAAGCGATGCGTTTTTGTAAAAATAAATATCCATATTTAAAACTTTTTAAATTCAAATAACTAGCTTCCGGCATACGACGCACACTAATGGAGCGTTCAAGTCCTCCTGGGAAGTTCGTATTTACGAGTTGGGAAGTCATGTTTACGACGGCAGGTGCGTTCAAGTCACTTTAATCGGAGTAAGGCTGCGTTCATGCCACCTCGTATTTACCGGAATCTTGAGATGACAACACGTGACGTTATATTCGAAGCTGTTCACGCAGAGATTGTATATAATGGGGAGATAAGAGGGTCTGTATCTCTTACCATTGGAGAAAACGTAACGGCTAACTTAAAGGTGCTCTAAGCGATCCTGGGTGGAGTAACTTCCTGTTGACGTTCGAAGTGTTGTCAAATAAAACAGAGGCCAGCTAGACCCTCCCTCCTCCTCCCCCTCCCCTCCGTGCTTCCTGAAACAGTCATGAACGCGCATTTAATATAATTCTTGTCGGTTATTGGCTGGAGCATGTTTATTATGTTTCGTGGTCCAGGCTGCACCAGTTTGTTTTTGTTGCCGTTTTTGGAGCTTGTGGCGACTACAGAGACCGCCTTTTTTAACAGTGTGATCAGGGGACAGGCAGCTAGCGGATAGTGAGGAGATGTTTGCTGTATGTGACAAAAAATGTTTTGGCCTAAAAACGTGTGACATCGCTTAGAGCGCCTTTAATCACGTGTGGCACCTCTCAGCCTATCGTGTAATGGCAGTGACGTCAGTCGCAACATTCCCTGGTCTGCCTTCTCTTAAAAAAATACATTTTTATCAAGCTAAAATCTACATATAGTTCCCAACGAAAGTATTGTTTAGTGTAAAACATTCTGAAGATTGGCAAACAGGCTGTCCATTAATTAAATGATCAGCTATTTCCCCACAAAAGCTGTTTAATCAGCATAGTGAAGCCTCTCATCCATTGACTTCCATTCAAAAAACAACCTCTGGGGCACGTTCAAGCCAAGCGGCAACCTCCCTCCTTTTCGCGTGAGGCCAATACGGAAGTGGATTAAACTGCAATTCATCGACTGGCCGCTAGGTACAGGCTCCAAAAGAGAGCAGAATCTCATTGAGTCCCATGTTAAAGTGCCTAACTTTACAGCAGAAATAAACATGTTTACAAGTTGGTACAAATTGTGGTTTTGGTCTATACTGATCATTTTGCCCTTCATGACAACTCTGAGGGGGGTGAATTGTTTTATAACTCATCCGTTTAAATTATGTTAAGCCTTAAAGTTCTGCATAATTAAGGGCGTGGTCACTTGAGTGACAGGTGGATTGCGCTGCTGTCTCTGAGCCGTCATGTTACCTCAGCTAATTCCAGCCGCTGAATTTGGCATCTCTGCCGTGTTTGTGCTTTTTTCGGGATTAATTTATACAATTATAAAATTATATGGTTTGCTGCGTTAATGGTCGAGACATGTGCTCGCATGCGGAAGGAAAAGATCGTCGTGGCATTGGCTAAAAGTTTTGTTCGTGAGATTTACTATGGCTGGAGAATATCCCTCTCAAGACACCACAAACTCCGACAGCACTGCTTGGATATTATAACTAAAACTGCTGCATTTTGGACGCGAGCTCATTTGTTTATGATATGATCATATACAGTTTTACAACTTAAACGCTGCTCAAATTGCATAATTTCTTGAAGAACGATGATGGAGAGCAGATCATTCAGAAGAAATGTGATGCAAACAATGGATAATATATTAATATTTCATGGATTTAACGCTTTTGAGGACAAAAAGTACTGTTTTTTTTGTTTTTCAATGGACACGGACATTTTACCCAAGTGCAACGGATTGGATTCATTTCGCGATCACTATTTCATTATAAAGGTATGAAGTCCCGTTTGATTTTTCGTGTTGTCATGTGCAAACCCGACACAAATTTCAATTAAGTTACTGGTGCTGGAGCATATCGTAAAAAAGACGCCGTAGATTGACAGTAAACCTTTATAACTTTCTAATGATATAACTTATCTTTATTAACTAATAAAGATAAGTTATATCATTAGAATATTAATATTTTAGATCCCTTTGCCTGCTAACATGGTCACGTCGAGCTAGGTGGGTGTGGTTTCAGTAACCATGGCACCTCAGTTCAACCACGTCCCGCCTCTTTGCCCATTTTCAGTTATCCGGGAGTGACGTGCGGTGACGCGCAGCTAAGATGGCAGCGGCCTCATTTTCGCCTCAAAACTNTGTGTCCCAAAGCATAGTATGTTGAAAAGAGTATGCCAAAAGTCCCCGGATGGTCTACTATTTCCGGTAGATTTTCGAAGTGCGGATCCGTGCACACTATAAAGGCTAATATTGCCCACAACCCATTGCGCGTTGGACGAGGATTCAGTTCAGAACTACAAACACGAGTAAAAAGTGTTAAAAAACTACAAAACATGGCGGATATGCGCGATCGACGCTGAGAGGTTTGAGTGACTAATAACCCTGATAGCACACGCACATCTCGGAGACGTCTATTTGATGTGTGTTTACGTCTGGAAGACGTATTTTTTAGAGTGTTTGCTCATCTGCAATACGTCTATAGGAAGTTTCCTGTCAGATGTCAAATAGACGTTTAGAAGATGTCTTTAAGATGTTTATGATTTAGAATGTATGTAAAACTGACATCTTAAAGGCGTCTATCAGATGTTTGTAAACAGCAGATGCTTTCCAGATGAAGTGATCTTTAACAGACGTCTTGCAAACGTACGTGTGCTAATCAGTTCAAACTGATAGAAAATATTTATTTAATGTTATCTGTGTTATTTTTCATCTGCAAATACCAATGTGGACTTTTATAAAGATCCGATTGGCCATTAACTTTTAAATGCATCATTATGGATTAATATGAGGAGAGTTCTCCACATGAAAGACCCGCGACTGCAGATGTGCTGCATTTCTCTCCGATACGGTAGGAAATTAGCTAAATGAAATGTGGAGGATGTAAGATGATTGACAGGCCAGTTTACGGTGACAGGATGCGACAGAGAGCAAAGACGCAATTGTATGACGTGTTAGTATGTCCCAAAGCTTGTCTACTCTTCTGCTACACACTCAAAAGTAAGTACGTTTTGTTCACAGAAAGAGTACATACTTTTAGGGCGTAGTATAAGTAGGCGAATTGGGACGCAGCATATGGTTCAAGCTCAAACCGGTGCGCAACGTTTTGCTACGGTTTCCGGGTTGAACGACACCGTTTCCAGGAAACATGTGAGCCAAATAAGTAATCCTCTGACGCGATGTATGACCGTGTATGATGCAAGATGTAGGAGTATTGTAGACGCCTCTCGCGGTTCATACAACTCAACAAACTCAAGCTCCTCTTCTCTTATATCGAAATTCTCCGACATTTCTCTTTTAAAATGATTGTTTTAGGTAGTGATGGGAAACCGAGGCTTTCTGAAGCATTTGAGGCTTTCATCAAATTGTGCCGAAAAACGGTTCATTACTCGAAGCTTTTAACACAGCGCGCATTAGCGACATCTGGTGGTCAGAATTATTTTCTTCACCATATCTAAATCATCGCGGAGCAGATGCGGTTTGAAAAAGCACGTAACCAAAGCTTCAGAAGTCCGTGACAGAATCACTTTTGTCTTGAATCAGTTCTATCAAATCTGATGTAATCTCATCTACATTAATTTCCCTGATAGCACACGTACATCTCGGAGACGTCTATTTGATGTGTGTGTTTACGTCTGGAAGATGTATTTTTTAGAGTGTTTGCTCATCTGCAATACGTCTGTAGGACGTTTCCTGTCAGATGTAAAATAGACGTTTAGAAGATGTCTTTAGGATGTTTATGATTTAGAATGTATGTAAAACTGACATCTTAAAGGCGTCTATCAGATGTTTGTAAACAGCAGATGCTTTCCAGATGAAGAGATCTTTAACAGATGTCTTGCAGACGTATGTGTGCTATCTGGGTTGTGACAATGAGACCACTCATGTCAAGTGTAACATGGTCAACGGATTCACATATTGATCAATAATATAAAATATACAATTATGTGATCAACTGACGTGAGTAAAAAAATATTTATTTTGGGTGAGCTGTTTAACCCTTATGTTATGTTCAGGGTCTCTGAGACCCCAGCAATAAAACATGATTAAATGCATTTTCCTTTATGCATCAGCTGAAGCGCCATTTTTTTTCAAACCAGCTGTCTCAATTTTCCGATACTGCATGACGTTCGAAGCTTCAAACGTCCCATCACTAGTTTTAGGCTTCTAATTCATGACCGGTGTTTTGTTTTGCTCTATCCTCTGCGCTTTCGCGTTCATTACGTCATGCGTCGGGTCAGGGGTTACTCTTCCGCCGCAAAACGATGCATATGGCCATCTGCCAGAAGCTAGTTATTATAGTTAATAAAGTTTTAAATATGGACATTTTTCTTACAAAAACCAATCACTTTTCTTCAGAAGGCCATTATTAACCTCCTGGAGCAGTATGGATTACTTTTATGATGGATGGATGCATTTTTCTTTTTTTTTTGGCTTCAAAATGTGAACCCCCATTCACAACCATTATAAAGCTTGTAGGAGCAAGGATATTTTTAAATATTTCTCAGATTGTGTTCGTCTGAGAGAAGATAGTCATATAGGATGGCTTGAGGGTGAGTAAATCATGGGATAATTTTCATTTTTGGGAGAACTAACCCTTTAACGGATAATGTTCTGCCAGAAAATTACCAGTACATTTCTCTTTTTCTTATAATAATAATAATAATGTAATTTTATATAGCGCCTTTCTGCAAATTCAAGGTCGCTTTACAATTCAGTAACATTACTGTCATGAAGTAGCATGTGCTGCAGATTTTTTTTTCTGTTGCTGTTGTTTTTGGTGTATATTATTTTATATTATATTATATTATATTATTTATACTGTATTTTAAAGACCTATCCTGAATTGATTTCACTGTAAACTTCTAAATACAGTATTTTATTGTAACAAATTGCTGTTAAATATTGTAAAATCCTGCCATTTGTTTTTACATTTTAATGTTTATCGTTTTATCAGGATCATGAATGCTGAACAGACACATTCACATATGACATTCCATTAGATACAGTATACGCAAGTAGTCCATGTACTGATTCGCAAGCAAACTAGCAAGGTCTTCCTGAACAGGCTCATTTTAATTAGAGTCAGGTATCTCATTTCTACACAGAATCATCCTATACTACTCAGAGAAACATGTGGGAGGACATCACACCTGTGGCTCATGACACCCCAATTACTGCTTTGCTGCTTATCACAGTACAGGCCGGCTATTACTGCTGCTTCTCACTGTACCACTGAGGGCAAAGTGGGCTGTGCTGGGTCTCCTATGTCATAATTAAATTAGACTTTATTACAGTGACATCAAGCTTGTGAGCACACATGTGCACATAAATGTCAAGCATCAATGGATTAATGAGAGCTACACAATCACATCTGCCAACTGTGTTGTCACATATAAACCGCTATAACATAGAGGTTCACTTGCAAAAAAGCGGTGAGGACATATATTTATAATAATATTATAATATATATATATATATATA
>RJVU01019258.1:1257912-1298613 GCA_003731715.1 Anabarilius grahami
GTCATAACTTATGTGCCAAAAATTTAAGATGATGTTTTTCAGTTTTGATAAATAAATAATGTGATGTATTGGACCGGAGGTCAGGTCTATTTGCTTACTAAAAACTCAAATGTAAACCATAATATTTTGACTTTATATGTAATAAATAATTTAATATATAAAATTCAAGAATAATTTTAGCTTCATTTGTTGAAAAGCACAGAAATGGTTATTAATAGTCATATATTAAAGTGACAGTGACAGTAAAGACATAATATTACAAAAGATTTCTCTTTCAAATAAATACTTAAAACAAATTAACTTTTAATTCATCAAAGAATGCTGAATTATGTATCAGATAAGCAGCACAACTGTTAATAATAAGAATAATAATAAAAACTGATGATAGTAATAAATGTTTCATAAGCAACAAATCAACATATTAGAATTATTTCTGAAGGATCATGTGACACTGAAGACTGGAGTAATGATGCTAAAAATTCAGCTTTGACATCACAGGGATAAATTGCAGTTTGAAATATATTAAAATAGAAAACAATTATTTGAAATTGTAAACATATTTCA
The DNA here is from genome assembly GCA_003731715.1 of Anabarilius grahami. Lineage (NCBI taxonomy): Eukaryota > Metazoa > Chordata > Actinopteri > Cypriniformes > Xenocyprididae > Anabarilius > Anabarilius grahami. The sequence continues at coordinate 1,258,477 of RJVU01019258.1, forward strand.
CAATATTACTGTTTTTACTGTATGTTTGATCAAATGCAGCCTGGTTGAGCATAAGAGACTTCTTTTGAAAAACATAAAAAAAATTATTAATATTAAAGAATATAAAATATTTAATATGATAACCTCTTTTGTCAGTCCTGTGATTTTGTAGTGGGAAAATGCATGGATATGTGGCAACTCTTTTACTTTCAAAGGGTTCTGGGTTTCTATTTAAACCTAAATTGTAGCTGTAACTCAGTAATTTGCTACAAATTCCAGCACATGGTCATCACATTATTCCACACACAAACAACGGAAACCCCTGCAAGTTTCCGCATTTTGCCAAAAGTGTAAGGGGGAAAACCAGCCATGGTAAAAAAGAGGTGTTGACAAGTCCCTGTCATTAAAGATGCCTATGGACAGACAGTTCACACTGAAAAAGCACAGTTGATTTAGCACAGCACAGTTGATTTAGCACATCAGGCCACATTAATGTTAGCAGAAATTAGATACAGGGTGAAGTCCCTTTTCCCCGTTGTTCATGGCAGTTTATGTGTGTTGCTGTTTTGCACATTTAAACAACTTTTGGAGACGTTGCACAGAGACACAACTGCACATGGTTCAACAGCTAGTTGGAGCTCAGAAAAGACAGAGAGATTGACAGACAGAGATAGACCAGGGTAAAAACTTTTGTTGAAAGTATTTTATATGCAGAAGGTATTCAAACCAGAAAGAAAGAGACAGGCCCTTACTTGAATTTGGAGCAAGTAATGCAAGTATAGCCCTTTGTAATTTTCACAAAAACAAAGGCTAAACAAACATTTGGCAAACCTCTAACCTTAAGCCAGTTCCTAGATATAATGTCATAGATACAATGTCCTGGTGACTTTCTGGATGGATTAGACAGTAGTGGGACTTCTGGGACAAGAGACTGTAGAGGGAATATGGCTGAGAGACTCAATGACTCCCATCACAGTCATGCCTTGAGACACACACATACACAGGGGACCCGAAATGCACTGATGTGTATCAGATTTGAATGCCCCTCCCTCCAAAACACAAGGGCCCAACTCTGTGTGTGTGTGTGTGTCTGGAGAGACATACTTCTGTGAGTTTCTCTCCTTAGGCTGTATACTGTGAGAGCATGTGACTTTTTTTTTTTAACAGAGAAAATGTTTCTCGTCTAACACAAGCTAAATTAACAATATGTTTCTATGTTGTTGTTTTTTCATAATTCTTGATAGATTTCTACATATAATTGAGCTTATAGGATGTTGNAAAAAAAAAAAAAAAAAAGGTCTACATAATAATGTTATACTATACCTGATCATTAGCACAGTTCATTAATGACATCACAAAGCACAACATCACAAGATATTCATTCGACAGTCTATGACATCATCAAAAGGCGTTCAATTTTACCTATAAATGTATGTATAGTATTTTTTCTATACTACTGTAATATTTATATGAGTTAGATTTTATGGTCAAAAGGACATTGTACTTCAACAAAAATACTTTACAGCTCCCTTTATCAGTCCATTCAAATGTTTCAAATACATAGACACAATATACATTATATTTAACGTAAAAGACCGGCAGTAGCTTATAATGTTACTACAGTAAATTAATGTGTATTAATACATCGATTACACCAGGGGGAAAAAGATGAAGGCGCCTCCTTGATCACTGTATAACAATTTTAACTTAAAGTTATCTTATTTATAGTAGGCTACAGTTTAATGATGAATGTTTAGAACTGATAAATGTGTTAAACTTAATAAATAGGAATATTTTAATGCATTTTAGATGCCCACGTACAGAGAGAGTTGCTACATTAGCCAAAAAAGCTAATGTAAGCCAAGTAAATGCAGACCCAGTAGCTTGGGCGGCACTCTTTGTTTTTGATTGCATTTGCAATTGCCCCAGGTTTGTTTACTAATTGTTTTGTGTCATTTTGATTTTTTATGGATTGCAGATTTTTGTGTATCATTTGTGTATCCTTGTTTAAGGATGTCAAAATAAATGTTGAGTTTAAATCGCTTGATAATGATGACATGTGTGTTCATATTCATCTCTTGTATTCCTTGTTGCCTTGACATTCATTACCACCATAACAACACCATGGCAATTACGCAAGGTAATTACATCAAGCTTGGACAAGTTTCACACAATGACCTTTTTCTTTTTTTTCTGTATTATTAAACCAAAAGTGTTTTAATTAAGTCCTGATCCCCCTCACAGGAAGTCAAAACCAGTTTGAGTGGCCTTACAATTAATACATTTAAAGTATTTTATTTTTACGTGCTGGTAAATAGACAACAACAGAAATCGTGTTTGCCTGTAAGGAGGTAACCTGTCAGGGTTCTCCTCGGACAGTTCTGTCAAACTTGTCTTTGTTTAATGTGTGTTTGTTTGTGTTGCGCTTGAGCACATGGCTCTGTCTTTGTTTGTGTTGGCCATGTGCTCCTCTTGTCCCGCCTACTTGTTTCCATTTACCACGCCCTCTTGTTTAGTCCTTGATGAGTCCTCGTTTGTCTGAGTGTTGTCATCTGTTCCTCATGTTCTCAGCTCCCTTTATATTGTGCTCTCTTTCCCTCATGTTTTGGCATTTCATTAATCATTGTGCTGGTAAATAGACAACAACAGAAATCGTGTTTGCCTGTAAGGAGGTAACCTGTCAGGGTTCTCTGTGTATTTCCTAGTACTTTTCTTATTGCTTAAGTCTGTTGTATGTTATTTGTAGAAGTTACTTATAGTTTCTTGTTATTCTAGGTGTCTTGTTCCTGAGTATCCTTGATATTTAGTATTTTTCCCTTTTGTGTTTTTCGTCTTTACTTTAGTAATTAGCCTTTTATTATTTTACTTGTTCTCTAGTTTTTTCCCCCTAGTAGCTAAAGTTTGGTTTTCTCTTTATTTAGCTTACTATTTTAGTAGTAGTTCTAATCCTTGCTTTGCATTGGTTTTGGCTATCAGTCTTGTCTAGTTCTGCAGGCTAAGGTTCCGCTCAGTTTCTACATAAGACCGGTGCTGTGCGTGATTGTGCCCCGTTTATCTATCCTCTTGAGTTGTGAGATCCCTTCCGGTCAACACTGTTTCCCTCCGGTCTTGCACAGCTTTACCATCACTGCTCTCCAACCTTCCGTCATCCAGGGCTGGACTCAGCGGGCTCTCTCTGTCTGCCTGTCTTTGTGCCTCCAACCTCCCTATTGTTTGAACCGTAATCACCACCTTCCTCAATATCTTGTTTAATAATTTGTCTTGTCAATAAACCTGTCAACACTCATAAGAAAAAAGTGCTTAATCATTGGTAACATTGACGAAACAAACACTTACATTTAATCAAATTATTATATATTACAAGGCCGTAACATGTCTTGAACATAATTTTGAGAAATAATTTCAAATTTTATTTGTATGCCTAATATGTGAAAAAAGTAAAACATTTCTGGTCTCATCTCACTCTGTTAGGAATTACATGAATCAGGTAAACTTTCAATTCAAAACGGCCATATTTGAGGGAAAAAATGGCCGTTTAACATTTCTATCATACAGTCGACATGTATTAAATGTTTCGCTATTTACATCTTACATCACTCTTTCAACGTTAAACTGATGCTTCAGTAAACCCCGCCTACTTCGATTTAATTGGTCATCTCAATCATTTTGACATTGACGAGCGCTGTTGGACTGCCGAGGCAGACCAGACTAAAAATGTAACTTTTAAACATTTTTGTCTTCCTAACAACATATAGAGCGCTGCATTGTGATATGGACCGGATATGGACCGGATCCGGCTGACTAGGGTAAACCTCGGGATAAACAGAGAGACTAATATTAGCGTAGATGCCATTCTTCTTCTGATGTAACGAGAACATCTGGTGTTTTAGGAAGTGTTCCCGGTTCTGGCTGACCAAAATATTGGGGGGGGGGGACTTGCTTAATACATTGACAATAGAGTAGACCTTTTTTTTACCTGCAAAATTTCATCCAAATTTCATTAATGTGACCACAAAGTCTGTGTAATAGTTGACATTTGACTAACAAAAAATTGTTGACCCCCTCAACTTCACTGTTATTGTATAATATAAGATCCCAAAGCTGTTTCACTTCTGGTCTTCTTTTGTCTATTTTTTTCTATCTGGAGTTGCTCTTAATGTCATCCTCATTTTTTTTTTCTTCTTCAGCTCTTCTTTCTTTGCAGAGAACGAAGTCAGCGGGGCAGTGTTTGGAGCAAACCCAAAAGCTGAGCCAAACTGAGCCCTTCTTATTCTCTCAGGTCACTAAAACTTACAGTACTTTCTCTTATTCTGCTCTCCCTTTCTTTTATCCACTGTTCCATTCATTCAAAACACAGTCGGGGTCTCCATGAAATCTCAGAAATGGTCCCTGACCTTCCCAGCCTTCTGTTCGCACTCTCATGGGTAAATGAATGGGCAGCACTCAAAACAGAATGATTACTTTCACAGATTGCTTACCGACTCCCCCATTGCAATTAAATAACATTAAAGTTTAAGGTGAATTGACATCTTAAAAATTAAGGAGGCAACAATATTGATCTGCTACTGTCCTGTATGCGGGGGCTGGGCGCTTTATCAGTGTGGACGTTTGAAATGTGCCTGATGGGTGTCGGCAAATATATTGTTGTGACTGTTCATTAATATTTAGACTCTTAAAAAAATATAATGACCACAATGTAGCTCAAAATTGTGCATTTCAAGCCTAAATGTTAAATTAGGCTAATTATTTTGCAAATAGTAAGCATAGTGTACAGCGTTATTATTCACTGACATGAAATGTGCATGGCTACAAAAAAACAAAAAACATGAAACTCGGCAAGTTATGCTGAGAACTAAAACAATGTCAATTTCCACTGGTTAGATTGTTTGTTAAAACTGGAGACTGTTTTTCTTTAAAGGGAAGAATGTTGCAAAAAGTAATTGCATGTTGTTTTGGCAGAACTGGGCAATTAGTTATATGACAGACAAGACACTGGAAATATTTTTCTTCTAATCTTCCACTGATATTGTTTATTTGCAGCACCTCAAATTCTTCTTGTTCCAACATACATATGCAAACATGCACCTACACCTCGGGTCTCATACTTTTTGCTGCAAGCTTTGCGAGTTTTTGCAAGTTGTCATGTAAATCAACATTATGACGACACAAACATTCCCCTCCGCACAAACACTGGCAAAGGCCATTCAATATTTAATTCTTAATGTACTTTCCTCAGCACTTACTCATGCAATATTGTCAACCTGTGCGTTACTGCAAATGTACCCACTTTTTCATGCTGTCTTTGCATGTTTACTATGAAGTCTTGACACCTAAGGAAATTTGAACGTGCTTACTGATGCACTTTAATGCACAAAAGTGATGGAAGTCACAAATGGCTGCTACTATGGTTTTATTTTCTGTTCTTTTCTTTTTACAAAACTCTTCCCCACCAAGAATCTTAAAAATAGCTGCAATAAACGTTCTGAGCTCGAGGTTCCTCACTGATTCTCTTGGGAAACTGAGGTTATAGAAGTTAGTTATAGAAATACAGCACATTTTTTGGCACCAGGTATTGGTTGGCAACAGGTGCCTTGTTGCCACTGCCAGGGCAACTAGTCAGCATGTGTGATTTCATAAAGTGAGAAATAATAAAGTTACTGAAAGATTGAGACCTTTTATTATGTTATGGCAATATGTTTGCAGTGACAACCTTTCACCAGTGAGTTGACTCCAAAACACTGTTAAAGTATCTGTGGGATAGTATAATATTGTCAGAGGTTAGAATTTCACATACACATCCTTAGTTGTAAATGTCACTTGTTTTGTTTTTGAGTAGATTTATTGGTTGGTGTGCAGATAAAAAAGTCCATAAAATAGGCTCCAATGTACTACTGCATTAAGATGAAGGTAGGCCTATTGATTTTTCACAGGTGTTTTTCCTGTATTTTGAATTATGCATTGACCGTGTTGTGTTTTAGGGTTAAAGAAAATGTCAGTAAACTTAACGGGTAATGTCATGTCAGAATTACCAGTATAGGCTACTGTTTTCTAGAGGTTTTTGTCTTACAGTGCAGATTCTAAATGGAAAGAAAATGTACAGTATATTGACATGGCATATAGGAAAGTTATCCTTTAATTTCTGTGAGAGAAAAACATGACAGGTTGATTTGAAAACACAAAACAGTCCAGAAACATCTGGCCACTTCAGATCTTGTGATGTATTGTATCATTGCATCTCTACAGAACCATACAAATTATTGTAAAAATGAAACAAATGCAGAGAGTTCTTTAATTTGAGAAGCTGAATGGAGTGCAACATTTGCATTGTAAAAATGGAACAAATAGTTGCCAACTCAAAACTTAGCAACTTAGTAAGCATCTTCAAACAAAATAATGACTGGAGATGAATGAAAATCTGAAGAAACAGCACAAAATGAGCCATCCATCTTCATTCTGTTTACCTTCAGGATGTCACCATTGTTTCCAGAGGATTCATCATGCTATTCAGCACTATCCCAGAAACATATTGTGCCTGGCTGATGTTCATAATTCATCAAATGGCTCTAAGTGACTCAGACAGTGTCATCAGAAATTGGGCTCAGTGTAAATGTGTTGATCTTTAAAATGCGGTATACAGTGGATTGTGGTTCCTTATTAATTCAACAGGATTGGGTATATCAAACTCAACAGGATTGAAGGACAAGAGTTAATTGTTCACTGACATTACACCTGCATAAAGTAAAGGGAGCTTGTTAAAAAGTCAGAGCTCCCTCATAGCTGTATTCTCCCATTGATTGGCAGATTTTAAAACACTCTTCTCAAAGCACCCGAAATAGAAAAATAAGGGCATGTTTGACAGGTGATATCATCAGATTTAACAAATGTAACCTTCATTCTGCCTTACTTCAAGGAGATTGAATTCGATGCTGACCTCGTGGGCTACATGTAAAACAATCACACATCACAATAATATCATTTACAAATGAGTTTGTAATTCTTAAGGCAGGAACACACCAGGCCGACGGTCGGCCGTCGGGCAGTTTTTCTTCGTCGGCCGACTAAGTTTCCTCAGTGTGTTCCACACCGTCGGTTGAAGTTGGCCCTCGTTGGCTTTTTTTCGGCCGATTTGACATGTAGAATCGGCGTCGGGCCGTCGGCGAGAGACAGAACTCTGATTGGCTGTGTAGTATAGCAAACCAGTCAGTTCACGAGAATATAAGCAAAAGTTATGAAAGCAAGCAAATAAGTCATGACGGCACAGACAGAAGGTTGTTCCAATTTTACGTCATCTTACCTGAGCACTCGAATGCACGAATATTTTCATAATAACATGAGCGGAGTGGAATAAAGAACATGATCAGCATGATTGATATTCAAAACGGTAAGCAAGCCCTGCTTTATTTATGGTTTGTATACATGCAGTCATAGTTTCGCTTTCCGTTTTTGAATGACTGTGGCGACCAGGGCGGGCGAGAGCCGTGACAGAACGGCGCGAGGCCGGTGGCGCGAGAGATAATGAGCTCCACCTGGGAGGCGCGCCGGCCTCGAGTCTCTCACGGAGGAGCTCCGGGAGCATAAAAGGAGGAGCGACGACAGTGAAGGACGAGAGAGGACCAGGCCTGGACTTTACGTTATGTTTGTGTGGCCGGCAGACGTCCGCGAGGGTCTGCCGGCGTTACTTTCGTTTTGTGTTTGTTTATTTTGAGATTAAAGTTTTGTTTGAATGTTCGCCGGCTCCCGCCTCCTTCTTCCCATATTTACGAACTGTGTTACATTGGTGCCGAAACCCGGGAGGAAGGAGGGACATGCTGTCGGAGAGCCCTCGCTGCTGAGGGGGATCGCGGTGCTGCGGAGTTCGGGCAGCGCGGGAGTGAAGACCGCGAGAGGCTGCCCGAGGCGGTGGTACTGGAGCCTTGTGAAAGGTGGGACGGAGACCCGGATGCCGTGCTCCTGGGACGAGGTGGGGTGGCTGCCGTCCTGGAGGGAGCGGAGGAGTCGCCGCCGTCCGCCGTGGGCCGGAGCCTGCTACCGTCCGCCATGAAGGGGAGGAGCAGGGGACAGGGGACTCGCTGCCGGCTTCCCTCAGCCGGAGGAGCCATCGCCGGCCGCCAAGAGGCGGTTGAGGATCGGGCCGTCCAAGGAGCGTCCAGTGCCATCGCATGGCACCGCGAGGAAGAGCCTCTCGGCTGGCTGAGGACCGATCGGCAGTGTGTCTGGGAACCGGACCAAGAATTTTTTTTTTTTCTTTTTCCTCTCTCCCCTCTCTCGTCCTGTCGCTCCCCTTGCTTCCGTCTCCTTTCTCTCGTCTCGTCTGTCCTTACCCCCAGGTGCTGCAGCCGCCGAGACAGGCCCCGGGGGGAGTAGAGCGCAGTCTCGGGAGTACCCCCCGGCCTGCGAGGGGCCATGGGGGTATGTGGCGACCAGGGCGGGCGAGAGCCGTGAGAGAACGGCGCGAGGCCGGTGGCGCGAGAGATAATGAGCTCCACCTGGGAGGCGCGCCGGCCTCGAGTCTCTCACGGAGGAGCTCCGGGAGCATAAAAGGAGGAGCGACGACAGTGAAGGACGAGAGAGGACCAGGCCTGGACTTTACGTTATGTTTGTGTGACCGGCAGACGTCCGCAAGGGTCTGCCGGCGTTACTTTCGTTTTGTGTTTGTTTATTTTGAGATTAAAGTTTTGTTTGAATGTTCGCCGGTTCCCGCCTCCTTCTTCCCATATTTACGAACTGTGTTACAATGACGAATATAGACAAATATATCTGCTTAAATAGACAGATATCTCATTTATACGCAGGCGCAGAACGCGTGTGCTAGTTGACAGTCGGCTGAAGTTCTTTCGGTGTGTTCAAGCACATATTTTTTCGCCGACGTGAGCCAACCCTGCAGTCTGCTTTCGTCGCCACTAGTTTGTCGGCGTCGGCTTGGTGTGTTCTGGCCTTTAGTCTTAAGGTGATGATACACAGGGCAACTTTTTGAGCAATGTTGCCGGGCAATTTTGCCGAGCGATGTTGCTTGGGCACTTTCCCATTGAGAATGGGCAACAAATTTCTATCTGGATACTTTAGATCGAAATTTGTTGACTATTCTCAATGGGAAAGTGCCCAAACAACATCGCTCGGCAAAATTGCCTGGCAATATTGCTCAGAAAGTTGCCCCGTGTATCATCACCTTTAGGAGTGAATCAAACACATACAGTACAGCGAGACCAGGGTAGCCTGATTCCCGAGACGAATGACTCTTATCATCCGTTTTTAATGAATATTTCAAAAAGACAAGATACCAGCTTAAAGGGATATAGTTCACCCAAACATTTTGTCATTACTTACGCACCCTCAAGTTGTTCCAAACCCTTATGAGTTTCTTTCTTCTGTTGAATATAAAAGAAGATATTTTAAAGAATGTTGGTAACCAGACAGTTGACGGTAGACATTGACTTCCATAGGTTTTTTTTTCCTATACCATGGAAGTCAATGGGTGCCGTCAACTGTCTGGTACAACATTCTTTAATATATCTTCTTTTGTGTTCAACAGAAGAAAGAAACTCATACAGGTTTGGAACAACATGATGGTGAGTATGATGACATTTTAATTTTTGGGTGAACTATCCCTTTAAATCATGAAACACTACACTGCACTGTAAACCCTAATGCTCAAAATAATTAATTGGTTTGAGTAGGGTAAACTTAAATTAAACAAATTAGTTCAATCAAATTAACTTTTATGAGTATTTAGTACTTTCTTTATTTTGAGTTCACAAAACTGACACATTTTAATTAATCTGAATTGTTTTATTGTTTTGAGGTTTATGAACTTGTTTCTTTTAATTTAGACAAACTTACATTTAACCAAAACTGGGCTGGAATTTCTATTTCCCAGCATGCTTTGCCATGACACTTGAAAAGGAGAGTAAATGCTAAAATAAAGTGTTGTTTTTTGTGCAAGATTAATGTTAAGTGGGAGATTTGGTAGTGTTTAATATTTTGCTATGCTAATTTAGTGACATGGTGACAAGTAGAGCATGAGCTTGTTAAATGTTCTATTATATTGCTGTGCTCATTAGCAATTGCTATGTTGTGCTAATTGTTACCAATTAACAAGTTAGCATTTACTGAATTAGCTAGTTAAAGCAAGCCAAATTTCCATTACTAAAAATATTTGTTGACATTACATGATATTTTAAGTTAAATGTATGAATTAGCTTACTGAAATATTTCAAGTTAAGATCAATTAAAATGTATGAGTACAAAATAAAAATCTGCCAGTTCTGCTTACTTTAACTTTGAATTTCTTTTCTTTAAAAATTTTGATGTAACTGATTACCTTAAATTGTTTGAGTTTTGCCAACTTATTCAGGTTTACAGTGTGTACATCTAGCAGCCTCTATGTAAGCAAATAATAACTGAATATACCCAAATGAATCAGAATCGAAACCAATAATGTTGAAATCCAAATGGAATCAAATCTTGTAATTGTAGTAACAAAAGCATTTGCTGACTTATCCAGAGGGTGTCAGATACTGTACCAACTCACGCACATTAATTCCACATGAGGTTTACTCATGTGCGCCTCCTGTTCTGGGCCAGATAAACCTGACTCAAGGGATGAGTCCGTTTAATGGAGCTGAACACGCAAGCCCTTTCTGTTTATCTGGGTGAGTGGCCCCATAAAGATGGAACTCTGTTTACTGAAGCAGGTAAATAGAGAGGAACCAAGCAGTCATGCCTCATCAATCAGACTACACATAGAGCTGTTAGTGCTAGGATGCACAGTCTGACAGTTCTCTCTCTATATGATTCATTCTTTCAGAACCCTTTAATTGCAGGAAATATTTGAACACACACAATGAATGATATATTTGTTTTATTTTATTTATTTTTATAAAATTATTTGCCCATCAATGGAGAAAGAACCTCTTTTAAAGATGGAGCAGTTATGACATCTACCAGCAGCGGTTAATAGGCTCATGCTTGCTATGCAGACTTTGACCCTCTAGTATTTGTAACAAGGTTGATCGAAGTGTCCAAAAATAAGTCATGAAAAAACAGAATAAATAAAATATAGGCTTGTTCAGTTATCCTTTGGGTATAGGAGAAATTCTGTTTTCCAAACATAAGTGCCGATCAATGCTGGGGGCATTACTGAAACCCTATGGGTTTTAAAGCCTGTAACACTTAGAAATCCTTGCACAACAAAACAGTCCTCTTCCCATACTGCAGGCACGTCCCTAGTACACATTTATTTCATGCATCCATGCACACACACATTTACGTGCACACAGAGTCTCATAAAGTGATTACTCTTGACAGCTCCACTTTCTGTGATGGGAAATCTGGGGTATTCACATCTGAAACAGGCACGTCTCTTTTTCCAATCCTCTCCACCAACAGGCCATTTCAGCAGAAACAAAAAGTGCCACATACCAATAAAAATGCCATGAAATTTTAATGATTTAGCTAAATTTCTTGTTCTAGAGCCCCAGGCATTTTTAGAGCCGACAGTCAACTGAATATAGTTATAGCAGCACTCAGTCGCTCAGAAAAATATATATACTGTACAGTGGTGTGAATAAGTGTTCCTGATTTGTCACACTTTAGTGTTTCAGATCATCAAACAAATTTAAATATTAAATCAAAGATAACACAAGTAAACACAACATGCAGTTTTTAAATTAAGGTTTTTATTATGAAGGGAAAACAAAATCCAAACCCACATGGCCCTGTGTGAAAAAGTGCTTGCTCCCTAAACCTAATAACTGGTTGGGCCACCCTTAGCAGCAACAACTGCTATCAAGCGTTTGCGATAACTTGCAATGAGTCTGTTACAGCGCTGTGGAGGAATTTTGGCCCACTCATCTTTGCAGAATTGTTGCAATTCAGCCACATTTGAGGGTGTAGCATATGCACACGTATCAGAATAATCAATAAACTTTGGAATTTTCAGAACGCTTTTAACCTCCTGAACTCTGCATGTAACTCACGAATCGGCTCTTTTTGATACCCTCCGAGGTAAGACGGAGGGCCCAATTTCCTAGCTCTTGGGACATCAAAGGGGGCCCCTCATGTGAGTGCCAGATCACATTCCAACACACACCACACGCACACAGACACACACAAAAACACACAAATATGCATTGAAGACTGTATATGTAAAATATAACTATGCCAAAATGTACCCGTCATGTATTTCAAGTGCATGCATGTTTCCTAGTGTTTAGACTTAGTTTAAGTTAGTAATAAAGTTAGTTTAGTTTTAATGATGGAATTTGTCTGTAAACTATAACTTCTTTTATATGCCTTTTTGATCTGTCGAGTTGGATCTCGTTTTAAAGCTCTTGCTACTGCTCATTCACTGAGATTCATTGATTGAGCTGTCAAATGCATTGTTCTATTTGTTTAATGATTCTGTGAAGAAAGTACTCCATCTCAAAATCCGATCTGATAGCCATAAATCATGCAAATTCAGCTGTGAGACAAGACAAAGGAAAAGCTTGCCCGCCAACTTTGCACCTATGTCATTGGCTATTCCACCTCAAGGAGGTGGGTCGGCTTATCTGTCATAAAAGAGGAGCACTAGGATTTTGCTGTGTGTTCTCCCGATTGCCCTGAATCATCCATCACCCACTCACGCATGTCTCTCCCGGACGGCACGGTGACGCGCTTCCATCGCGCTCATCTTTCGGGACCACCATCTCTCCGGCGAAACTAACTTTCACGTCCTCAGTTCAAACCCTCCCGCGGATATGGAAGAAGCCAATGAACTGCACCAGCGCTAAACCGAAACTCGACAAGCAAACTGATGCAAGTACCATTTCTGAATATTAGATAACTAATTTCTGTGCTGGCTCTCAGCGAAGGGACTGTTAGTAAGTTTGCCACCTCTCTTCTCTCTTTCTTTCTTTACTTTCACTTCTGTATATATGTATCTACCCTGTGTATAGCCGTATAACCTTTGTATTATTAATTTTACATATTAAATACATTATATCCATGCTTTTTGTTCTTTTGCTCATTCAACAAAAACCAGGTCACTTTAACGTTTCGATTCTAACACAATCGCTTTACGTTTGATGCTATCATAGGAATTTATCCTCGTGGCCAGAGGATAACATTTCTGTTATAATAGTCTGTGGGAAACTTACCGGTTTGCTGGACAAACTGATAGTTTCTCTAAATAATTATTAAACCAGAACTAATCATATATGTAATTGATTATAATTCGTTGTAATTAATTCACAATATATGTTTAATTCCCCCTTGGGTCGGTATGTGCATCATAATTAATCATAAAGCTTTATGATTTATTATATTCATATATCTAACTCATGAATTGATTAATAACTGTACGAACCGCTACAAGGGTTTTCGAGCATGAACCGCCTTTTTAAAGGATTAGTTCACTTTTAAATAAACTTTTCCTGATAATTTAAAAATAATTTAAAAAAATTGAAAATTATATAAGTTTTAACCTTAAATGCTCATCTTGAACTAGCTCTCTTCTTCTTCTCTATTAGAATTCCAGCAGTGTAGACCCTTCACAGGTCTAATTTTGAACTAATTTTTATATGCAATGTGCTAGTATATATACTTTGACCTGTGGAGGGCAGTAATACACTTAGCAGTGTCTACACTGCCGGAATTCTAATAAAGAAGAAGAAGAGAGCTAGTTCAAGATGAGCATTTAAGGTTAAAACTTATATAATTTTCAATTTTTTTCAGAAAATGAGTGATGGTTTCACTAGCTAAGACCCTTATTTCTCATCTGGGATCGTGTAGAACAATTTGAAGCTGCAGTGAAACTAATTTTGACCTTCAACTGTTTGGTGCCCATTCAAGTCTAATCCTGGAATGTTTTCATCAAAAACTTTAATTTCTTTTCGACTGAAGAAAGACATGGACATCTTGGATGACATGGGGGTGAGTAAATTATCAGGAATGTTTATTTAATGTGGACTAATCCTTTAAGGTCATGCCACAGCATCTCAATAGGATTGAAGTCAGGACTTTGACTAGGCCACTCCAAAGTCTTCATTTTGTTTTTCTTCAGCCATTCAGAGGTGGACTTACTGGTGTGTTTTGGATCATTGTCCTGCTGCAGAACTAGGGCTGTTCAACGATAATCGTGATTATCGTGTACAAAATAAGAGTCTGTCTTTACATAATATATGTGTGTTTGTTCTGTGTATAAATATTATGTATATATAAATACACACACGTACATGTATGTATTTAAGAAATATATGCATGTATGTATAAATATATATATATATATATATTTATAATATATATAAATGTAAATATTTTTTACAGAAATAAGATATTTTTCTTAAATATATACATGAATGTATGTTTATTTATATGTACATAATAATTATACACAAAACAAACACGCATATATTACGTAAACACAGACTCTTATTTTGTACACGATAATCACGATTATCATTGAACAGCCCTATGCAGAACCCAAGTTCGCTTCAGCTTGAGGTCACGAACAGATGGCCGGACATTGTCTTTCAGGATTTTTTGGTAGACAGCAGAATTCATGGTTCCATTTATCACAGCAAATCTTCCAGGTCCTGAAGCAGCAAAACAGCCCCAGACCATCACACTACCACCACCATATTTTACTGTTGGTATGATGTTCTTTTTCTGAAATGCTGTGTTACTTTTACGGCAGACATAATGGGACACACACCTTCCAAAAAGTTAAACTTTTGTCTCGTCAGTCCACAGAGCTTTCTGGCAAAACTGAGACGATCCTTTATGTTCTTTTTGCTCAGCAGCGGTTTTCGTCTTGGAACTCTGCCATGCAGGCCATTTTTGCCCAGTCTCTTTCTTATTGTTGGAGTCATGAATACTGACCTTAACTGAGGCAAGTGAGGCCTGCAGTTCTTTGGATGTTGTTGTGGGGTCTTTTGTGACCTCTTGGATGAGTCGTCGCTGCGCTCTTGGGGTAATTTTGGTCGGCCGGCCTAACCTTTTCCAGACTGATAGATCTCAATTACTTTTTCTCATTTGTTCCTGAATTTCTTTGGATCTCAACATGATGTGTAGCTTTTGAAGATCTTTTGGTCTACTTCACTTTGTCAGGCAGGTCCTATTTAAGTGATTTCTTGATTGCGAACAGGTGTCGCAGTAATCAGGCCTGGGTGTGGCTAGAGAAACTGAACTCAGGTGTGATAAACCACAGTTAAGTTATGTTTTAACGGGGGGCAAGCACTTTTTCACACAGGGCCATGTGGGTTTGGATTTTGTTTTCCCTTCATAATAAAAACCATTTAAAAACTGCATGTTGTGTTTACTTGTGTCATCTTTGGTTAATATTTAAATTTGTTTGATGATCTGAAACATTAAAGTGTGACAAACATGCAAAAAAAAAAAAAAATCAGGAAGGGGGCAAACACTTTTTCACACCACTGTATATTTAAAGGGGCTATATGTAGAATTCAGAAATACTTCTTATTAGTGACTTGTTATTGGCCGTTAAGTGAACTGCAGCCACCAACTTATTCACGCTTGTGCTAGCACTTGAGCACACGTAAGGTACAAGAAACTGAATGTGCCCCAATATACTCACACCGAACACACAAAAATGACAGTGATGAGAAAACAGCAGTTAAAGCTGCAGTCCGCAACTTTTTTGGGTTAAAAATGATCCAAAATAAATTTTTGAGCAAGTACATAACCAGCCAGTGTTCAAAACCATCTCATTATCTTAGCTCGATTCACAACGGTAAGCTTGTAATAATGTTTTATAATAAGAGCGACATGGCGGAATTCCGCGGGAAATTCGAGCATGCAGCAGTTCGTCTGTGCGTCATTATGTCACGTCTGTAAACAGAAAGGAGGAGTTCAGGCAAGTCGGTTGGGTGAGGATGCTGCCGGTAGCGGCACATTTATAGCCTGTTCTCACAGCAGCTGAAATAATTAAACTTATCATTTTGATGGCGGATTGTAATCCAGAAAGATCCAAATGACAATCATCAATGACAACTGGAGATTCACTCGTAGTCAAAAGCAAAAGACTTCGGACTGTAGAGTGGCTACAGACATTGAAATCTACAGGTAACGCTAATACACACTAAATACACAGTCACGCAATGCTGATGTTGTTAACATTTATAATTTGAGAACAATATAACAGTAATAATAATTTGCACGGTTTGATGTTATCCGAGCTAAGCGATCGTTAGGTTTCATCATCTTTTCATCATCATTAGCAGTGTGATTTACTGTAGGCTTAATGCTTTTTTCCTCAGTTGGTCAGAACAAAAGTGGCAGACATGTTACTTACTTGTTCAGATGATATTTTCAAGTGAAAATTCTTATATTGGTCACACTTTCAAGACGTAGAATCTGTGATTCTGAAATACAGTGTCCACCGGTGCGGTGACTGACAGCAAGCATTAGATTCATCCGCGCTGACGAGCTGTGCCGAGGCACAACGCACGCACAGATAACTGTTCCGCATATGACTGCAATTGCAGGTTTCAAACAAGAGATGGCGACAAAGAGGAAAAATCGCGGACTGCAGCTTTAAGAAAGCATCTGATTATAGCGATGTGGATAGGTTTGCACAAGGTCTGTAATTCACTTGCACCATGTCAACAGATGAGGTAATTAAAATTACACTTATGATAGTTAGATTATAAAGTATAGCTATTTGAGACTATAGACTATTAGATCTGGCTATGTGAGACTATAGTTTGAATTAATCCCTTTTCTTTGCATGATACATTGACATTACAGTACAGAATGGCTCTTTCGGCATTATCACATTGTATAAGCATTTGTTTTATGTGTCATAGAACGGAAGAGAGGTTTAAAGGTGCAATATGTAAGATTTTATGTCCTCTAGAGGTCGCTAGAGGCCTATTCAAAACTTCATCATTCATAGCTTGATGACGCCAAGTTTGAGCACGGAATCTTGGGACATGTGGTCTTTATCTCACAGCCGGTGGAAAACAATTGGGATAGGACTCGGGAAGAAATCATGTTCATGGATCCGATTATTGACGTTACTGTAGTATGAAGCAGAGCAGGACCGAGTGTTGTGAGCTGATGGAGGCCGCTGGAACGAGCAGCGGAACTTTTATTATGCCACAGTCGCCGGCGCTGCTTCCGCTTTTCCGGTCATGAGTATGAGATAATGCAGCTCTGTTTATCATATTAGATACATTTGAGTGTGTTGAAAATGTTCTAACATTACTCTGTGCGTTTGCTCGGTGGCTGCTGTGAGACACTTGTTACACACTGCAGTAAGATAGATCGATTTTAGAATATCGTATTAAATACTGGATGGCTTGTGTTGATAAATGGCATGCAATAATTTTAAAACGTACTGTATGAGTGAGAAAATGCTGTATTACTGTTACTAAAAATAAAGCTGCATCTGCTATGTTAGCTACTTCACAAAATAGGGTTTTTCTCTGAGGCATGGTAAAGCATGGTATTTGCAAAAAATCAAGAAAATTAGATTTAAACAATAAGACTAAACGTGTTGAGCTATATAACAATAATTAGTTTTCTGTCTATAAATATATCAAAACAGTTGTTCCCTTGTCTATTAAAACATGTAAATATTAAAGCTTCTTTGGTGTTTCCATGGTTTCTACAAAATAAAACCGGAAACCGAGGGTACCGCGGGTATGACGCAATTCACAGGCGACTCCTTACACGTCCCGGAGCCTTGGTTAAAATTGCTATTTTCTCACGATTTACAAATAGTTGCAAACATTTGGGATATTGTAAGTAATCAAGTGAACAAAATATAAAACACTGGCCTAGTGGTTTTTGGATATTTTACTGCAAAATTCTTACATATTGCACCTTAAAACATCACATCCTTTTGATTTTCCCAGCAAAAACGGGAGTCCTTCACATAAAAACCTGCCTTTTATAAGACCAATTCACACCGCACAGACAAACGCCAACAAACGAGTTGGCAGTTGGATTTACAATTTTATGAAAAATAACTGTCATGTTCACACTGCCCCAACAGACACCAAAAACAGTGACTGAACATGGTCATTCAGGTCAAAATAAACTCCGACCAACTCCAACAGATGCCAACAGTGGTAACATACTGATCAGACAAAACCCAACAAATGTGTTTGCTGGTGTTTGTCTGTGTGGTGTGCCTATAGACAACCTAGGAAAACTGGGGAAGGTCTCGTTTTTTAACTTTCGTTACAAGCTGTTCATACATTGGCAATAAGAAAGTAAGAAATATTACATGAAAATTCTTACACATAGCCCCTTTAAATGTGGAATTTTTTTAAGTTCCACATTGTTAACAATTATACAATACAGTATATACAAGCCATTAATTAAGTACAGGGTTATTTTGATTCACATGAGCAGATGGTATACTTTCAAAGAGCTGGCTTCTCAGCTGTCTATGAGCAATGTAATGGCTTTTAAAGGCAACCAAGCATTTCCTGTTCGAGGTTCAAAGGCACCTAATTACTAAAGAGTTTTTAAATTTGTTTAATTGGAACAAGAGCTCATGAGATTACGTGCATTAGAAATGCTTTGGGGAAAAATTAATACAGAACAATCATTGCGCTTTTACTGTGAGTAGCCCTAACTGACTGCATAATAATGTATAGCACTGGATCTCAATAAGGGGGCTGGGGACCATTAGGAGCATCAGCAAATTTCCAAGGGGACTCAATATGACAAAATTATTTTGAATAAGAAAAAATAATATTCAAATAAGACTTTTTTTTCTTTCTTTTTTTTTTCTACAAATAACTTTTCTACAAAGAATCTCCTACAGCTGGTTCTCTTAAACTTTACGTTTTCTTAACTTTAGATTTTTTACAGTGTAGGCCTGGAAAAGTCATGTTAATAAAATCATATAACTTAATAGTGTCACGGCTTGCTCCAAGGAACACAGATTCAGGTACAAGTAAGACAACGGAGTTTAATCTCAGAAATAGGTAGAACAGGTAACAGCAAACACGATAGACATAAACAATACAGGACACTGAACAGAAAACAGGCAGAACCTTAAATACACAATACAAATGACAAACAGCTGGGAAGGTAATCAGTGTCCATGGTGAGTGATGAGTGGCTGGAACAGGGAAGCACATGACGAACAAAACAAATGGGACAAGGCGGTGACTGTGACATTAGATGGCGAACTCCCGCGACGTCGCAGGCTTAAGAGACCCCGGCGATGTCACGGCGACGATCAACGTAGGTGGAGCTGGAGATCCCGAAGGCTGTGGTGATGCTGGTGCGACGGAGGACAGAGGTGACCCCGAGGGGAAGGAGGAACCCCCTGTAGCCGTAGGGGCGTAGGTTTGGTCTCAGCTTTGGTGGGGACAACCCCCCGGAATTCTTTTGTTGTAAGATACCAGTGATTTAATGGTGATTTCCTTTTTTTTTTCAGACTGTTGGCAATACAGAATATCACAATACAGAAGTGAATCTACTTCATCTCATTATATTGTATCCTGAGTCAGGATTCCTGACCCCGATATACCATCCTGTATACTGTCCCTAAAGAGCTAGTATAACTGTATAATCTCAAAAATGCACTCTCAAAAAATAAAAATCATTCTATCATCCTGGGTAACACATATCAGTGTCCATGGTGTCCATGGTGAGTCCATGGTCCACCAGTTAATACTATTTTCCACAGTAGAATCTGCATTTGAAAGCCTGGACAGTCACTACTGCTAGTTTATTTTTTGTGGCTAGCTAGTTATTTTGCCTACTTACACTCTGACTCTGCTTTATGAAATAGCTTCTTATGTCCCCTTTCTTCTTCATGGGTGGCATCTACAAAGTACAAAAAGGGGCAAAAAAACGGAATATTAAAATGTTTTTACTCTGGCCTTTGTATGTGGCAGAGAGACATCCCTGGTAACTTACAGTCGGCGTCGTCAACATGCGCGCACACACACACACACACACACACACCACCCGCTCGCTGCTAGTGCAAGGACAAAAGTAGTCCCGGCCCGCGCGTGTAGCCTGTCAGATACCCCGCCGCCAATCAAATTACGGCGTTTCTTGTACTGTCGTCGTCCTGGCCGTTAGAATCGATCCAAATAGCAGTGCAAAGATCCAAATAGCAGTTCAAAGGAGCTTGCTAAATATTGGTGGGGACAAATTTGTCATCTCAAAATATTGATAGGGACTAGTACCTAGCGTCCCCCCCTAAACCTAAGCCCATGGGTGAAGGGACGGAGTGGAACGAACGGCCCGCAAGTCCGTGATGGAAGAGGTGGGATGACTGACCAAGGGGGAGCCGGCCGGACGAGGGAGACCAGAGGAGCCATCAGTCGGAGGCTCTCTGGAGGAACCGTAGTTGGGAGGAGCCTGGACGGAGCCAGCAGGTCGACAGGCCGAGATGGAGCGGAGAGGTCGACGGCGGGAGGCGAAGCCACATGATCCTCTTGCCTGGGCGCTGCGGATGGACGACTGACCTGCGGCTCGACGTCACAGGGATTCCCCGGAGATGTTGCAGGGCTGGAGACATCCGGCAGCGATGGGACTGGAGGACTGGCTGAGCACTGCGGTGACATCAGTGAGGGCAGATAAACTGTAAGGAGGTCAGAGTTCATTATGTATTCCATAGAAGGTGATGTCGAAGATGATGATACAGGGTGGGATAGGGTGGGAGTCACATCCGCGCTGAAGTCAATCAGCCAGTCCTCCCTCGTCCGCAGATGTCGTGGGCTCACACCCCATGTCAGACGCTTGATGGAGCTCCTCTTCCGGGGCGAGAGTCACCTCTGTCCTCGTGAATTCGGGATCCGGTTGACGCGTCGCGGCCGGTGGAAACTCTCCGTCTGCGGGGGGCTCGCATGAGAACTCTGCGGTCGTTGGGGACGATCCGGGCTCTGGGTCTGGCGATGTTCTGGACCGGGACACGACGCTCTCCAGACACCGGATGACCGCTTCTTTCCAGGACAGTCCGGAGGTGTCTGGGAGGTCCACGGGGTAATGGTAGTTCGCCCCGATACAGAACAGTGACTTCAGGGTCTCGCCGTCAAGGTAGCAGGTCAGTGCAAGGCAGGTAAAGTTCTGGGTGAACACAAAGAAAGCGCAAATTTCTTTGCAATATCCATATTGGGTCCGGTATTCTGTAACAGCTTGCTCCAAGGAACACGAAAGTATCAGGTACAAGTAAGACAACGGAGTTTAATCTCAGAAATAGGTAGAACGGGTAACAGCATACACGATAGACATAAACAATACCGGACACTGCACAGAACACAGGCAGGAACTTAAATACACAATACAAATGACAAACAGCTGTGAAGGTAATCAGTGTCCATGGTGAGTGATGAGTGGCGGGAACAGGGAAGCACATGACGAACAAAACAAACGGGACAAGGCGGTGACTGTGACAAATAGGCATTTTTCTAGTTATGCCAAGTTCTAAAAAATGTATTGGGTCAGTTATAATATATATCTATCTATCTATATATATATAAAATAATAATAAATACTAAATCGCTAAAACCTGGAAAACACATGGGGCCTTCATTTATTGTTATGGACAATGGACAATTGCAGTCAAAAATGTTGAGAACCACTATCAACATTTGTAAGTTATTCATATAAGTTATGTTACTCAGTTTTAAATTTAAATTGAACTGATGTAGCCTATAAAACAGAATCAAAGTGACAATATTTTTTTTGGTTTGACAGCAGTGTATTTGTTTTGAACAGCGTGCATATGCTACCCAGGTACCAATTGTCCCAGTGACCCATTGTTTTCATTTTTCAGTCTTTAACAGACCTTTACAACAGAAGATAAGAAATGCATTCTGTCTGTGTTCCTTCAGATTAAGTCATACAGCACTTCTACTCTTCAGTATAGAGAACCATGTAGAATTGTTGCTCTTTATATGTCGGGCAGCACATTGATACATCCACCATCATACTGCATAAAAAAGTGAATACCTGCATGGATAAATTCAGCTCTTCTGCTAGAGAAAAGATGCTTCTCTGTGCGCTGGCGGAGGGCTTATTATTGGATTTTTTTTGCCCAGAGGGTAATAAGGCAGGGAAGGTAACAGCCCACAGGAATGAAAATGAAACGAGCAGACCCACCATGCCTCATCTGCCAATGTCTACTTATCTGTATCCCACAATTTCACATTCTCCTCCAGATCACCTCCAGATTTCCTACGTATCTCAACACATTGAAAAAAAAAACAAGACATGCTCGAGTGGCTTTAGAAGTAGAGGGATGAATTCTTTCTCCAGCTTGTCAGAAGTCAAGCTGCAAAGGCCGTTCCCAAGAGATCCCACATTTCCCTCCGGGCATAATTAAGTCAGTCTTGCAGGTGAAGGCATTCAAGTGGCCTACACTATATGAAAAGAGGTAAAAATACCTCTTTAGCCAATCAAACTATACAAAGTTTTAACTGTACTAAATACCCATTATAACATAAATGGTTTTAACTTTACAATAAGGTTCATTTGTTAACATTAGTTAACTATATTTGTTAACAAACTAATAATGAACTGCACTTCTACAGCATTTATTAATCTTTGTTAATGTTAATTCCAACATTTACTAATGCATTGTTAAAGGTGCCCTAGAACCCTTTTTCACAAGATGTAATATAAGTCTAAGGTGTCCCCTGAATGTGTCTGTGAAGTTTCAGCTCAAAATACCCCATAGATTTTTTATTATTAATTTTTTTAACTGCCTATATTGGGGCATGATTAAAAATGCGCAGATTCTGTGCATGTCCCCTTTAAATGCTTGCGCTGCCCGCCCCCAAGCTCGCGACTCTATAATACAAAGTTCACACAGCTAATATAACCCTCAAAATTGATCTTTACAAAGTTGGGGGAGTTACATATTAATGATCCCGACTGTTGAGTCACAGTCAGTGTTATGTTGAGATTCGCCTGTTCTTCAGTGGTGTTTTGCAAAAATCAAATTTACATAAGAAGGAGGAAACAATGGTGTTTGAGACTCACTGTATGTCATTTCCATGTACAGAACTCTAATTCTTTTATTATGCTGAGGTAAATTCAATTTTCAATTCTAGGGCACCTTTAAAATCTTGTTAACATTAGTTAATACACTGTGAACTAACATGAACAAACAATGAACAACTGGATTTTCATTAACTAACGTTTACAAAGATTAGTAAATACAGTAACAAATATTGCTCATGGTTAGTTTATGTTAGTTCATGTTAGTTAATACATTAAACTTATTGTAAAGTGTTACCACATAAACACCTACCTAGGGTTTTAAATTTACTTTGAATTGAATGAATCTTCTTGTTATGAACTGTGAACAGTATGTTTGCCTGAAAAATTATATTAATATTCTGTTCATAAATATATAATTTCTGTTATGCCAAGGATCTTCAAACTGGGTCCAGGGACAACAATATTTAAAACTAACACCAGGTGAAATCTGTATATTTCTTTCCCCTAACCCTAAACACAACTCTCACAGGAAACAATCTGTATTTTTACATTTAAATAAATAAATAATAATAATAATTTTATATGATTTACAAGCTGTTATCCTCATGGGGACCAAAAAAAAAATTTTTTTCAGGTTTTACTATATTTATGAGTCCGATCACACGAAAATGCGTATCAATAATACGAGTGTGCAATGTCGTAGAATGTATACGCCAAAATGAGTTTTGCTTGCAAATGGTGCGCAGTTTTTCACTTGCATATGATACGCACTTTATGGCGTATTATACGCACGAAACTCATTTTGGCGTATATATTCTACGAGATTACACACTCGTACTGTTGATACGCATTCTCATGTGATCGTGTTGATATAGGTCATAGGGTTTTTGAACATTATAAAGCTCTGCATTGTATTTACATGCTGCTGCTTCGCCAGTTGTCACCAATCAATTTTTTTAGAACTGGCCTATTCAGAAAAACATTTTGAGATTAGTTTTTCTTTCCATAAAAAGTAACAATGTCAAAGTGATATTTATGTATGTTCTTGAAATATTTTCTTGAAATATGTTTATAGGTGACAGATTATTTAGTTTTATCATAAATGCTGTAAACTTCCATTCAAAAGTTTGGGTTCAGTAAGATTTTTTATTTATTTTTTTCTCAGTAAAGACATTTGTAAGGTTACAAAAGATTTCAAATAAATGCTGTTATTTTGAACTTTCTATTAATAAAAATGTTTCTTGAACAGCAAATCAGAATATGAAAATAATTTCTGAAGGATTATGTGACACTGAAGACTGGATTAATGGGTGCTGAAAATTCAGCTTTGCAGTCATAGGAACAAATTATCAAATATATTACATAAAAAAAATTAATGTATAAAATATATATAAAAAAAAATAGTTCCCTGTTTACACTGTTTAACATATGGTAACTTAAACCTCAATAAATTTTCTTGTCTTATAAGGTTGAGTGTTGGTGGCACATGACTTGGCTTCCATTGCCATGGAGACGCAGTGGCCCTATCAAGAATGATTGCCATGGTTCAGGTCTGTGGTAATACCATGGAATATAGTTCTGAGTATGAACACTATCACTGGCTTTATATTTCCACCTATCACAGATGAAGGAAATTATAATAATAAGTCTTCACTGTAAAAAAAAAAAAAAAAAAAANATAAAACTGTCACATAGTGTTGTTGTTTTACTTAATAGTTTTACCTCAACAAAAGCTATTTTTTGTGGCAATACTGAAAAAAAGAGTCAATAGAAAATCTACTTTTCTAAAACTTACCTTTTTGAGATTGTTCAGCACATTAAAAAACATTCAAATATTCAAATATTTTCAAACCACATAATATACTATATGCTTCTTGTCTGAACATTTTTATTTAGCATGTCACACCAGGGTTTACACAGACACAAGATGTATGTGAATGTACAGTGCTGGTACGAATGTAATACTGCATATCTCTTCTCACAAAGCACTGAAGAGGAGCTGTCTGTCAGTAAATGCTTGCAGACTGTCATCATTAAGATTGACCCAAGGGATCAGGTATTCTGTTGTAGCACTGCCTCTGCTGTGGCACTGGAAGGGAAGTGCTGTATCTTTAGCATATGTATTAAGTCCTCATATGTGCATGTTGTGCTCATTATCTCTGGCTACTGTAAATCATCAGCAGGTACTGAATATAAGAAAGCCATTAGCTTACACTGATATGTTTGTCTGAGCATTCTCAGCAGGGGTGCATTACCCAAAAGCATTGCTAGTTTTGACGTGAATGCTTAGCGTATGCGTACAGCCAAACACACAGCCTTTTAAAGTATATTCTATTTGATTGCATGCACAAATACAGGCATTCAACATGTCCGCACTAGACAGTTTCATACTTGTTATCACCGATGAACGTTATACTCTATACTCGTTTAAGTAAGCAAGGTACGAGAGGCTGTGCTGTATCGCGTCGTGCCTAACAACGCCTTTCAGCCGTGACTTATTCAAGATATAACGCTAGCCTTGAGTATCTTTTTGCTTTTATAAAACGGTTACCACACAATACAAATATTAAAGCCAGAAATATGTATCAATGCAACTTTCATGAAGTAAACTTTTTCTACTGAAAAAATAGTCCATGACTCCGAACAGCAACAGAAGTTACATTATTATGCCATTAGATGGCAACAAAGACCGTCTTTATGAATGTGTCAGTCAGTAGCTAAGACTTTTATATTGAAAAGACTGAATTGTTGTGAACACAGAACAAGATGCAACTGACAAATGCTTTGACTAGTGCTGTTAGTCATGGGAAAACCCCTTAAATGTTAAAAGGACAAGATGATACATTGGACATTTAAACAGATTTTTTATTATGAACATAAGACTGACCTGAAGGAAAATGCTAAATCTGAATGCAGGTAATAAACTCGCTCACTCTATCTTTTTCTCACAATACTCTTCTACATAATACAGTAAGCTTCAATGAACAATATCAATTGAGAACATACAGTTTTACATTGCTAAGAGTGGTTACTAAGGGTGTTGTGTAGTGATAGACAGAACCGTTGGGTGAAGCGGTCATAGCCGTGTTTTATTGTGAATAAAACACAGCTATTTACCAATCAGAATCAAGGACAGGAACTAGAGTTAGATCTCTTAATCCTTTCACAAAAGCAATCATCAATACGGTTGTTGTTGTTCCTTCTCATTGGGTTCTTTTTCAACTGTGAAACAATTGGCCTTGGTTTTGTTATCACCACTAAAAAAAAAACAAATTTGTGCAAAAAAAAAACCTCAGAGCGCACGTGTGAGCTGAGCATACATTGGCTACGTTTACATGCACCCAAATAATCCATTTGTAATCGGATTGACGGCTCAATCGGATTGAAAAACGTTCATGTAAACACCTTAATCGATCCGATTGAGCTCGATCCGAATGAAATTTCGATCGGATTGGAAGGGGTGGTTTATTAATTTTCTAATCCGATCCAACAGCAAAAAATGACCATGTAAACGACTGAATCCGACTACTTTCTCAATCGTATTCAGAAGTCTCTGAGGCACATGCGCAGAGCAATGTCAGCACGCATTATGCAGTGCGCAAGTTCATGTCTTTATTTGTAAATATGTATGCCAACAGGCAGTGACTAGCTGTATCCCTTCGTCATAATATTGGAAATCTTTCCATTTTTAAACAAGAAGGGGAGCCAATGGATATCACACAAGAAGTTATGCCGTTGAAAAAGTCTTAACCTCGGTCAGTATTCACTACAGAAAGTAAAGAGTGACGGAGCGGTCTGCCGCTGTATTAATGGAGCATATTCTCTCAGAGAAGAATTATAACATAATATGCTGATAACGGTATATAACTGTCTTCATTTATTCCATAATTTCTCTTGTGGCCATATAGGCTAGTGAAACAAATGAGAATAATAGTATTTTGTGTCGGTGCTTGAAGTAAAGCTGCGTTTATTTTCTTTGATGACAATATTATAACCTACACTCTTAATAATTTTAATTATAGGCCTATAATTCATTGTATAAGACCTAAAAAAATTTTTTAATCATTTTCAAAGATGAGCTAATAGCCTAATCTTATATAATCCTCAGAGCACGTCAATATCTCTGCTATTGTCAATACATGATCATCGTCTGTTGACGCAACCCGGGTTACCGCAAGTGTGATTGATATGACGTCACAGACGCAGAGCGCGTGCGTAAAAGTTTTATTCGGAATATATATAAAACACATATAAACTGATATTTGAATCAGATTACAATGTTTAGAGTACATGTAAACAGATCTGCAATCGGATTCAATTCATTCGGATTAACGAAAATTGGTGCATGTAAACGTAGCCATTGTACACACGGTTAGAAAAATCTGACTGCACGTGTACAGTACAAGTGTACTACTGTATGCTAATTATGAAATTTGCATTACGCGCACTGTACGGATACCCTAGTGCAGTGTATCCCTACCCTGTGCCTGGAGGCACACTAATAGTACATGTTTTGGATGTCTCCCTTATCTTACCCATATATTTCTAGTCTTGGAGTTTCTATGAATGAGCTGATGAGCTGAATCAGGTGTGTTTGATTAGGCAGAGTTGGAAAATGTGTAGTGTTGGTGTGCCTTCAGGAACAGGTTTGGGAAACACTGCCCTAGCATACAAATAAAAACGTCTTGGTATCAAATGGGAAGTATCACAGATGGAAAGAAGTCTCTGTGGTGGGTTCTGCCTGAGAAGGGATAAACTCCACACCCACAGTGACTGGTTGTCAAGCGAGGCTCTGCCCAGAGGAAGACACAGGGTTTACCAACAGGGAAACCGAACAGTAGAGAATACATCATGTGGGATTACCATCAGGAAATCAGCACATATGGAGCACTCAGTTCATAGAACAAGGGCTCACCTCAAAAGGGGCATTCCAAAAGTAATGGGCCTGGCAGCAAATTCCTCTGCCGAATTTGCTGAAGAAAGTGCTGGAGAATAGAAGAGCGTCCAGGTTTCGCCGGACATGGGGAACTCACACCTCAGGGAGGGCAAAGGCGCTGTGTGCAAGTGATACACTCGGGCAGTTGCCCATAATTTACCTGTTTGTACTCGGGATGTAACCGGCTCAACCTAGAGAGTGTAAAATATTGTGAAGGTATTGAGTGTAGCCCAGCCCGTTGCTCTACAGATGTCTGTTAGAGAGGCACAGTTTGTTAGTGTCCGGGAGGATGCAGCACCCCTAATGGAGTGTGCATTCCCACTCCCAGGAGGCACGGCACGCCATGGGCTTGGTATGCCATGAAATGGCATCCACAATCCAGTGGGTGATCCTCTGTTTGGAGACAGCCTTCCCCTTCTTCTGTCCTCTAAAAAAGACAAAGAGAGCATCTGAATGCTCTGTCCGGTCCAAATAAAGGCCCCAGGTATGCACTGGACACAGCAAGGATAAGGCTGGATCTGCTTGCAAGTTCACCACATGATCCCTAAAAGGGGTAGTGGGAACTTTAGGCACAAAGCCGGGCTGGGGTCTCAGGATAACGTGTTAGTATGTCGGACCAGACTCAAGGCACGCTTCACTACCAGAGAGCGCTCCAACCCTCTTAACCCTTTCCCGACATTGACGGTGCCTGGTGAACTGAATTGCATAGTCAAGTCGAATTGTTCTGATGAGCCAGCGAAAAGGGTTGGAAGCACTAACCATGCTGACACAAACTGTCGCAGCGATTGTGGCCATCTGATGGAAACAGCTGTGGACTGGCGAAAAGGCATCTTTAAAAAGATGTTTTTGCCAGTGTTTGCTCTTTTACAGGAAATGTTCTCTTTTATGAATAGATTCTCTTGCTAAAAAATATTCTCTTTTGGAAATGTATCTTTCTATTTGCTCGTTGAAGCGCCCAGGGGAACATGCGCTTAATGGTGCCTGTGGGAGAGAGAACCGCTGAAATATCCCATACAAGAATCCAATGAAGCTTCTAGGACATCTCAGGAACCACATGGCAGTGGTTCAAGTCTTACCTCTCAGGTAGGTCCTTCGGGGTGTCATAGAGGGGTTGAGGTGTCTAAGTTGCAACATCTAGCCACTGGGGTGCCTCAGGGCTCAGTGCTTGGACTACTTCACTTCTCCATCTACATGCTATCACTAGTATCTGTTATTCAAAAACATTTTTTTTTCCTGTCACTGCTATGCTACCCCCTTCAACTCAGGGTTTGGTTTGTCAACCATAACTCCATTCAGGACAGCCAAAAACCTTGGAGTTGTGATTGACGATCAGTTAAACTTCACAGACCACATTGCTGGAACTGCTTGGTCACGCAGATTTGCCTTATACAACATTAGGAAGATCAGGCCCTTCCTATCGGAGTGGTCTTTAAGAGTGGATTTTTGCCTACAGAACATCCACTGGCTCTGCACCCATATACTTGAAACCACTGCTTCAGACTTCAGAAGCCCTCCAGAAGCTTGCATTCTGCAAGTGAACAGCGCCTTGTGGTGCCATCCCAAAGAGGCACAAAATCACTTTCACTGACCTTTACCTTGTGTCAGCGGATAGATGAGGAACACAGTGGTAAGTGATATTAACAACAGCAGGTTTATTGAATGGAGACGAAACAACAACACAGCAGAGAAAGCAGTCCAGGTAAGAGGGTTTGGATAAGGAAAGTCTTGGTTCAGCTTATCTGTGACTGATGCAGTCTTTGTGTCTTTTCCAGGGGATCCAGGAACCAACGAGCATGGAAACAATGGAGAGCAGTGGATGAGGAGAACCAGGACTCCTGGTAGGAACCACTGGTGAGTAGATCACAGTTAAGACGGTCGTGGAGCTTGACATATGAGTAGACAAAGACGTTGTGCTTATCCATAGACGAGACCCGACTGTGAATGGAGTGTGTGAAGACCTTAAGAGTGGTCTAGAAGATGAGTGGCAGCTGGTAGTGATCAGTGATTGGAAATGGAATGCAGGTGAGGAACCAGAGGGATGCTGGGAAGTGGAGTCTGGGGAAGGTGAGACAGATGGTGACGGTGACACCTTGACTGTTTCATGCTGGTGGAATGAGCTGTCTAACTCAACCAGAGCTCATTTATTTGCCAATTCTCATTGGATTTTTCTAAAGTATCTGAGGTGTTTGGGGCTCCCAAGTGTGACCCCTAGTGTCATCACATCGACGCAATGTTGAAGTGAGTGACAAATGGGGAACCAAAGTATACTTTGGGCTTTAGCCAATTGAAGAGCTTGCATGTGCCAATGTGCTCTAGCACCCAGGAGGAATGTATCCACTAATTAATTAAACATTGGTAAGCAAAATGTAAAGCAACGGAGAACAAAAATAGCAAAATAGTCCTCAGATGTCATGTAACAAAGTTACTTCGGTTTCGGGAAACAGTCATAGCAAGGTAATTAATAAAGCAAGTTACGTTGTTGTACAGGAACCGCAGCCCAATATAGCAACATTAGCTGAACCAATGGTTTTGGTTTGGCTGATCAATGGCAAACAAGGGAACCTTTTTTCAGAAAATCTGTTTGAAAACAATTTAGTGACACTGTGGAGCAGAAATGTCACACTTTACCTTTAACAACTACACTTGAAAAAAGTTAGTGTAGGATTTACTTAAATCAATAAACAATTTTCACTCAGAAATTTCAAGTAAATTTCACAAATAATTACAAAGGCAAGTAACACTGAATTAAATGTGTACTATATTAATATTCACCAATATTATTGATCTGACTGTACTGACGCTGTTGTATGAGAGCGGAACTTGAGCTGGATGATGATATCATTTCTTGCAGAACTCCTTTATAGATGAAATGAACTAATTTAATAATTGATGATCAATGGAACTGAATCAACACTGAATTGACTTCAGCTGAACATGATCATCTGAAATGCATAATTTTCCTGTTATCACTGTAGAACTGCTTAAAAACAATCTGAATTGTATAAAGTGCTATATAAAGAAAGGTGACTTGACTAAAATTATTAAGTAGTAAGACTGAAATAGTATTTTCTTGTAAAACTCTCCAATCATTTTTGTTTTATTTATAACTTCGAAAGATTTTTCTTTTCTTTTCTTTTCTTTTTACAGTGTATCACATTGCACAAGAAAGAATCAGGCAAACATACACTAACATCAACAGTTTTTGGCATTCTCACCAATATCAACAGCAATATGTTGACTTGAGAAACATTACCAAATGTTGTAAAAATGCATTGAATGTCTGATGTACTAATTAGATTAAAATACAACATTGGCCACCAGCCCCTGGAAAGCTGGCAGACAGAGTTTGATTTCAGTCCAGTAAGTATTTAGAGAAGCCTCATGTCTTCTTGCAAAGATGGTGTTTTTTGGCAAGACATCACACAGTGTTGAAACACTGACAGATATTCAGATATTCTGGGAAATAGCTTGTCCAAGAAAGAAAAGAAATATATATATATATAATTAAATATCAAAATGCACGTCTCTTCCTGATATTATTTTCACACTATTATATGAAGCGAAGAGAATCGTGTGGGTGGTAGCCTCAACTCTTCAGGAAGGCTTCGAGCTAAGTATAGCTGTGTTGCACAAATAGTGCGTGTTTTATTTTGCCATTTAAAATGGAGTTCTCTTGTGCTGTGTGTGTTGTTTGGAGATAACTGATATCAAATAAATTGACCATAAAAGTGAACACAGAGTATCTCTGATAGTTGGATAGTGGATACACAGCCGAAGTTGTTCCTAGCGCTGTTAGAGCATTCAGAATCCCCTAACAATGCTGGAATTATGATGCAACATAATCGTAACATACAAAACCTTGATGAAATTTCCTCCCTCCCACAACAATATCATGTAAACTAAGTACAGTCAGATTATGATGACAAATGCCTCACTACATTGCTTCTCAACCATTTGGCTTGACACACAAGAAGCTGCATCATCAGACAGTTAGGTTGATGGGGCACTGGAAAATACAACCTTGTTCCTTTCACTTTTCAATAGACTGTAACGATACCCTCATGTCACAATTGAACTCACAATACGATATGATTGGACATTCCGACATATGGTAAAAGGTTAACAAAAAATGAACTGTTGATTAAAATGCTAAATTTGGTATTACATTGGAAATAGGCTTAGGCTTGGAGAGGTTTTGGAGAGAATAGAGGAAGGGTAATACTGAGAGGGAGAGGTGCAGTGGAAGAGGTAGAAAGAGATGAGGGGAAAGGAATAGATGATATAGGAAGAGGAGATGGAGCAAGAAGAGTTGAGGATGTAGGAAGACGAGAAGAGGTGATGGAAGAGGCTTGTGTAGAAGTTGAAGCACAAGGACGGATCCAACATTCACTGCTTTTTTCCCACGATGCATGACTTGTGAAATATATGCTGAGATGTTGATTTGCCAAATTCTTTGGCCAGATGTAAATGAGAGGAAAGATCTATTAAGTTCATTGATTCAGTGATTACAGTACATTTATTTATTTACATACTCATTTATTTTTTGCTAAAACTCATTGTTATACAACTAAACTTGCCATTAAAGAACTCTGAAGAACGATTAAAGAACAAGAAAAACATATTTTCAATCATGTATTTGTATATCTACATCAAATCAACAGAGAACACACTTGTAGTTTTGTTGTTAGTATTTATTTTTGATGAATGCATTAACAGAAAAAAACTGCAGTGCTTCATTATGCAGTGAACGGTGAACTGTTTTGCCAACATAAGAGTATGTTTAGTTTGCTGTGTTAATTGTTTTGAGAGCAACTACAACGAAATGTGTCAAATCAATTTAGAAAAACTGTAAAACACTTAAACCATATAGGCCTAAAGAGAAAAAAGTTAAATCAATCCATAAACATAATTGATTCTAGCAGATTTGAATGTGCGAAAGTGAATATATAAAATGTGAACTTGCGATCTCCTGGCTTTTGGGACAGGGCTGAAGTCTTTGCGCTCTCCTTACAATACTTCCTTACCTCTGTGTAGTGTCAGGATGGCTTATTATTCACCTCTAGTCATTCCACATTTGACATCTGTGAAATTTGTCTGGATGGTTTCAGCCAATGATCTTAATTTATTTACAGAGTAACTCTCAAGTCCATCTTGAGGGATCTGATTATAGAAAATAGATTGCAAAGTCCTCAGGTCAACACTGTTGGCAAAGTACGACATTTCCATGGAGATTAAGGTTGAAGTTGTCAAGGAAACAGCTGCACTGTATCACAACTTAGAGACAAAGACAGAAGGTTCTGTTGGAGCTGGGTCAGTGTGTCAGACCATTCCATTCCATTTTTTTTTTCTCTCTGACATTTGAGATTATCAGAGATTAATTGAATAACTGAAACAGGACAATATTGACTAAGTTAAACATATTCCCCTGGTTTCACAGACAAGGTTTAAAGGGTCATGAAACCCCCGTTTTACCCTGGTCGTTCACACCTTAAAGCTCAAAAAAGTCTGTTAAAATGGGCGTGTAAAGCTCTGGAAAAGTGGGAGTGTAGAGGGGGAGAAGAGGGGAGAGAACAACCAATGAAGCACAGACATAGAACACACTCATTATACAGAATAATGAATATTAATATATGAGCACGGAGAAAATGACAACAAACTCCCAAGCACAAGGGAGAAATGCAAAAGAATATTAAATAGGGCTAATAATAGTCTACTTTGATTACGTTTACAAGCACTGCAGTCTCAAAATCAGTCTTTTGTCTATTAGAATAATCGTGTCGTCGCGTTCAGATAGGCTACATCACTGTATCAGTGTCCAGTTTGCACATATAATTCATTTGAAGAAGACTTGATGAAATATGTGTGCATAACTACACCGTGCTGGTTAATGTTTGGTGCAGGAGAATGTGTGAAATAAAAACTTTAAACACAGATACTTTATTCTGTATGAGCTATGTGCCACGTGGCTAGTGTTGTTAAACACAACGCGAAGCTCCGCGCTGAAACCGATCATATGCGCGCTCCGTGTGTATAGCATAACAGTCGTATTTTTCATGTGTTCGTATTCAAATTCCAGTTCTGACCGCATCGCGAGCAAAATACAAACAACACATGTGCTGCTGTGCTGAGGGAAACATAGCCTACGGCTCACGTGTTTGAACGCAGCTAGAGCAGGCAGAGGTGAATGAGCCGCACTTTTGTGACATTTGAATTCTCTGCTGTAATGCGATCTAACGCGAACGTATTTTCCATTTGTGCTGGTAGATTACAGCAGAACAATCCACATGCACA
The DNA here is from genome assembly GCA_003731715.1 of Anabarilius grahami. NCBI lineage: Eukaryota > Metazoa > Chordata > Actinopteri > Cypriniformes > Xenocyprididae > Anabarilius > Anabarilius grahami. Next base: position 1,292,603 of record RJVU01019258.1, read on the forward strand.
CAAATCTCTGCTCTGGTCGCGTCTCAGGAAAACACATTGTGTTTTAGCACTGAGGAAACGAACACCAACAATATGTCTCTGAATGACAAGAGACCGAGGTGAGAAAAGTGATACTTCCTCATGTATAATACCGCAATTATAATCTTATGCATACTACAGCACAGTGATTGGATTAAATGAGCTTTATGTCATGAATATACAGTGGGTACGGAAAGTATTCAGACCCCCTTACATTTTTCACTCTTTGTTATATTGCAGCCATTTGCTAAAATCATTTAAGTTCATTTTTTTCCATCATTAACGTACACACAGCACCCCATATTGACAGAAAAACACAGAATTGTTGACATTTTTGCAGATTTATTAAAAAAGAAAAACTGAAATATCACATGGTCCTAAGTATTCAGACCCTTTGCTGTGACACTCATACATTTAACTCAGGTGCTGTCCATTTCTTCTGATCATCCTTGAGATGGTTCTACACCTTCATTTGAGTCCAGCTGTGTTTGATTATACTGATTGGACTTGATTAGGAAAGCCACACACCTGTCTATATAAGACCTTACAGCTCACAGTGCATGTCAGAGCAAATGAGAATCATGAGGTCAAAGGAACTGCCTGAAGAGCTCAGAGACAGAATTGTGGCAAGGCACAGAACTGGCCAAGGTTACAAAAAAATTTCTGCTGCACTTAAGGTTCCTAAGAGCACAGTGGCCTCCATAATCCTTAAATGGAAGAAGTTTGGGAAGACCAGAACCCTTCCTAGAGCTGGCCGTCCGGCCAAACTGAGCTATCGGGGGAGAAGAGCCTTGGTGAGAGAGGTAAAGAAGAACCCAAAGATCACTGTGGCTGAGCTCCAGAGATGCAGTCGGGAGATGGGAGAAAGTTGTAGAAAGTCAACCATCACTGCAGCCCTCCACCAGTCGGGGCTTTATGGCAGAGTGGCCCGACGGAAGCCTCTCCTCAGTGCAAGACACATGAAAGCCCGCATGGAGTTTGCTAAAAAACACCTGAAGGACTCCAAGATGGTGAGAAATAAGATTATCTGGTCTGATGAGACCAAGATAGAACATTTTGGCCTTAATTCAAGCAGTATGTGTGGCGAAAACCAGGCACTGCTCATCACCTGTCCAATACAGTCCCAACAGTGAAGCATGGTGGTGGCAGCATCATGCTGTGGGGGTGTTTTTCAGCTGCAGGGACAGGACGACTGGTTGCAATCGAGGGAAAGATGAATGCGGCCAAGTACAGGGATATCCTGGACGAAAACCTTCTCCAGAGTGCTCAGGACCTCAGACTGGGCCGAAGGTTTACCTTCCAACAAGACAATGACCCTAAGCACACAGCTAAAATAACGAAGGAGTGGCTTCACAACAACTCCGTGACTGTTCTTGAATGGCCCAGCCAGAGCCCTGACTTAAACCCAATTGAGCATCTCTGGAGAGACCTAAAAATGGCTGTCCACCAACGTTTACCATCCAACCTGACAGAACTGGAGAGGATCTGCAAGGAGGAATGGCAGAGGATCCCCAAATCCAGGTATGAAAAACTTGTTGCATCTTTCCCAAAAAGACTCATGTGATATTTCAGTTTTTCTTTTTTAATAAATCTGCAAAAATGTCAACAGTTCTGTGTTTTTCTGTCAATATGGGGTGCTGTGTGTACATTAATGAAATCTGCAAAAATGTCAACAATTCTGTGTTTTTCTGTCAATATGGGGTGCTGTGTGTACATTAATGAGGAAAAAAAATGAACTTAAATGATTTTAGCAAATGGCTGCAATATAACAAAGAGTGAAAAATTTAAGGGGGTCTGAATACTTTCCGTACCCACTGTATGTCGAGAATAGCTCGAAACGGTCTACGTCAACATATTCGACCATGCCCATACTTGGGCCGAAAGTACACGATTACGTCAGATTTTGTGACGTTGCTCCGACTCCGCTTTTCAAACCCGAAGATAGAAATCGCTCTGAAAAATGCAAAAATTACTATTTTTCACTTATGAATAACATTAATGAGTACCTTTTAGTGTTTTCAATGATGTGCAGCCTATACATATCTGTTTACATCTCAAAAAAAGTGTTTTGGGGTTTCATGACCCTTTAAGCTAGTCCTAGACTAAAATGCATGTTTGAGCTGTTTTAACTGAAAGCAACTTGTACTGACATATCTTAAAATATGTCAGTGCCATTGTTTTGTCTCAAGATGCACATCAGCAATGTTTTTGTTCTAGTAAAGTTTATAAAAGCTACTTAAATGCCCTAATTGAACTAAGGCCTAATCCAGGCTTAGGCTAAGCCCTGTCTGTGAAACCGGGCCATTTTGTGTAATGCAATGACATTTCTAATAATACAAAGACAGTGTGCATTGTAATATGTTAAATGAAAAAATGACAAGGTGAGCAAATTAGCACAATTAAATTTTTATTTTATAACATCAGTGTATTACACTGTATATAACAAATTATTCATATTCATGCCAGTGTGGTAAAAATAAACACTTTCCCCACCTCCCTCAGAAATATTATCATAACAATATTTTTTACACTGATAAAAAGGCAGTCTCATTTACAATGGAAAAGGAGCGTAATAAACTCAGTGGTCACTGCTTCCAAAAGGGTAAGAGGAGCCTGGGCAGCACTTCAGCTATGAGGACAGATGAAAGCAATGAAATTCTTCTGTCTGAAAACATGCTGGTCTGAAAGAAAGTGATGATTGACCCTACCTCCAGTGTGTGAATGAACTGAAATGATTTACCTGACACCTATTTCTATCCTGTTAAAGTTAGTTATAACCTCGGCTGTTTTTTTGTGTGTTTGTTTTTAAATGTCTAATCTAAAGTGCCTATAACATGTATTCACTCAATTTGTCATGTTTTATTGTTGTACAGCACTGAATCACGGTGGACTAAATCATTTGGCTTTTTGACTATAGAGTTACAGTTAGGGTTAGGGTTTGGTTTAGGGTTAGTAACTAAACCAAACCCTAACCCTAACTGTAACTCTACAGTAAGTACATGTAGTTCATTAATACTACTCAGTACTTATTCGAGTAATTACAATGTAACTACGGCATTGTAAATTAAAGTGTAACCAAAAAAAGACTTTAATTTCAAAAGATTAAACAAATCTCAAGTGATTAAAATAATTATGAATATAATAATATTATAAGTATTCATTCATTAATGTGACTCACCAAAATCATTGCTGGTGCAGCCAACTGGTTAGTAGTCATATAAATACTTAATGTTAAATGACTCTCACTTGTGTGCAGTCTCTGATGATTTAAATACATCTATCTGCAAAGTCCAAGTTTTGGTTAGTCAACTGTGGCTGTAGAACATAAACCATGAAGAAAAACTAATATTCCAAGCAACTCTGCAAAAAAAAAAAGTAATAAAAAGGCACAAGCCAGGAAATGGATGCAAGACGAGTTCCAAGTCACTGAATATCATTGGAGTTAAAGAAGTAATTAAGAAATGGACCAGCTTTAGTCGCAGCTTTATGGGAGAGTGACAAAGAGAAGTCACTGTTAGAAAATGGCATATGACATCTCGCTACAGTTTGCCAGAAGACATGTGGGAGATTCTGAAGCCAGCTAGAAGAAAGTTCTGTCATCTGATGAGACTAAAATTGAGCTTTCTGGCCTTCAGGCTAAACGGCATGTTTGTTGTAAGCCAAACTGCACATGATCAGAAACATACCCTCATGGGGATGGTTCTCTCCAAAAAGGCCCTGGCAGGTTTGTGAAGGTGGAGGGTAAAATGAATGCAGCAAAATACAGAGAAGTTCTGATGAAGTTCCTGGGAGAATCAATTTCCATCAAAATGGTGACATTAAGTATAAATCTAATGATTAATTTTAACAAATTCAAAAGTCCAGATGTCAGTCAAACTGAGAATTTATGGGTTTCACTTGGTAAAGGCTCATCTACTTAAGATATTCATGCAACCCGGCAGAGCTTGTGCCATGCAATAATTTTGTTTAACAACTGTAAGATGTTCTGACCAATGGGCAATGTAGACATTTGACATAAAAGATCGGTGTAAAAAAAAAAAAAGATTATGTGAGGTTTAATTTTCTAAAACAATACAACACAAAAACTTCCAATGGCATGAATCCTTTTTAAAGGCACTGTAGCTAATATTTGGTGAGAGACAATCAATATTCCTGTTATTAAATAAGCTATTGTAGGTCAAAATAAAATGCATAAATTAATTTTCTTTATATTCCTTCAGTTCTTTTAGTTTATTTATTTTTTAACTTCATCCCATCATTTGCTAATTGTGTTACAACGGCCAGCATGTATTGGTAGTCATCAAAAACTTCCTGTATTGACATGTATACTTTTAATGAACAGCATAACATTGTATTTGTGATGTGTTTTTTTGTGAGTTAGTGCCCAGGCCTCTGCCCATTTTGTGTATGTGTGTGCATGAAAGGTCGCAGCAAAACACTGCTTTGGCAGGCAAATATCATTCTCAATGGCATTAAGTTTTATACAGTTCAAAAATGCAGCATGCAGTCAGATGCCAGAAACCAACGCCTCACTGGAGTCCAACACTCATCGGCTCCAGCGTGTGTGGATCGGGCACGTCATCCCAAACCCTCCCCACTCCGAAAAGTTTCAATACCCAGTGGAGTTGAATACCCTCATAATTTTGTGAAAACTGTGTGTAATCCTCGGAACAGGCACCCTGGGGTTCACGCAGTGAGCCAGCTCCATTCGATTACGAGGCTCACGTCGTCTGCCACACTATTACAGCTTTTAGCATCTATTATATCCATCTCTTCAATTTCATGGGAGACTCAAAGAATAATCCTTTCACTGTCTGTGCTCCTCTCTGCTGGGCTGAATGACAGGAAAAATAACTCAAACAGAATGACGGAGCACGGGACACTGAAATCTCAAGGCATGAAACCAGTAAATGTAAAAAGCACATAATCAAGGGTGTTATATTTTTTATGATGCTCAAAGTTTGAGATATTATTAGAGGATATTATTAAACCATGTCTACACCAGACACAAGCGGCGCAGTGTAATGCATCAAAGGCAAATAAAACCCATTATAATCAGTGATGCTGTCTACACTGGATGTGGCACGGCACGGCATGACGAATCAGACAGTAAACTGATGCCCCGTTCTATTTCTGATGTACTCCAGGCGCTTGCGCTACTTCTGATATGAAGAACAAATAGATCTGCAAGGGTCACTTTATCTCGTCCAGTGAAGATAGCCTTAGGGGTGGGCGATATACTAGTAGACACGATTAACCGGTAGAAATTTGTCAACCAGTAGAGATTTTGGACTATCCTCTGTATCGCGGTTATGGTCACGTGACGTTGCTGTGCTGCGCGGTCACAAAAGCGTATCATTTGCATGCTTTTTTAAGCATTGCAGTTTAAAAACAATTGGTTTTAATCCGTTAAAGTGCAACTAGCAGCGAAAGACAACTCATTTCACCATATGCGCGTGCTCTCAGAGAGCCTGTTTCTCAGCGCTGTCTGAGAGATGCGCGACATGAAGCCGCTGCTCATACAGCGTGTGAGGAATGAACTGAGTGCGTTTTCCAGCCTAATTGGGCTTGATCGGTTAAATACATATATTGTGTCAAAGTGACCATGTATTTGCAAGTAAACAGAGCCATTTATGTCTTAAGGTACAGTTGAGAAAGACAAGGCATGAGTATAAAGGATCGGTGCAGTCAGTCTTAAAGGGACAGCATCCAAATTTACCTGCTGTCATTATTAAAGCTAATCAAATCAAGAGAAAATCCCTCCCTGCTCGCTAGTGCTTGAAGTTTTTCAGGTAGGTCTATTTCATTTGTCTTTGTTCTGTTGTCTGTTTTCTTTGCTTTTTCTATATCACTGTTTACTTGTCTTCAGTGAGCCTTTTTTAGGCTAGTATGAATTTTTTAATGATACTGAAAATGGTGATAAGAATTATGCAATTTCAATGGTATGAAATAATGGTATGAATCATTTTTATATATATATATATATATATAAA